>JAMZAV010001220.1:0-261533 GCA_024449915.1 Sweltsa coloradensis
AAATGCCTACTGTTCAGGATACGCTCAGCGACTAACGGCAGCGAACAAGAATTAACATAACTATTTCACGCGAGAAGCAGAAAAAGTAAATTCTTCCCGAGGTGAGTCATTAATTAACGAGCTTGTGTTTGAATTTATAATAGACTAGGTAAACGCTGTCCCGGATAAGACCGGCTATAGTAGAAACACCTATAGCCACCAACTGTCAGTTTGTGTTATGTTGCAAACCAAGGTCTGTGAATCTCCTATAGCTAATAAGATGAGTAGGTCTTCTCACGTCCTCCATGTTAGTTCTAAATATAAGCACAATGGGGAAATAAACAGATAGTCGAAGAAGAATAGGCCTACACATACAAACATATGTGAATTGTAATCGTTGGTGGAGGTGCCAGGGTGGAAAATATCAGCCCCGCCCAGCGTTCAATCTTACGCTTACGCTTTTTCCAGTCGCGTTGATGGATGAGCTTTTAAGGTTGATTATCGTTGCTTTAAAAGTACGCTTTCTATGAGAAATATTTCTTTGATTGTCCCTAAAATAATAACATATAAGTTCAGTGATTTCAAATGTTCCCATAAAGTTTCATCAAGATCGAAGTAGCCGTTTGCCTAGTCGCGGGCCAAATATCACGAAAATATCGCATTAAAAATCGGGAAAAATCGTAAAAGAATGATATTCCTGAGAAATATTTCTTAGATTGTAGCCTACCCAAAAAATTAATATTTAATACAATTCAGAAGTTAAAAAAAATCCATCCCGATCGGGTTTTTTTTTCACTTCTGAATTGTATTAAATATTAACAATTCCACCTACGGGAGTGTTTCCTGACGAACAAAATCGAGAAATAAATCCCAAAACTTGGTAGATCTAAGTTTAGAGATTTCGAAGGTAAATAAATAAATAAATAAATAAATTTTATTTAGAGTCTACCCACTCAGTTATATAACTGATTTTCAGTGGGGGACTTTAAATCAAAGCGACCAAGCCAACCCTGCAGGCCCCGACGCAATCGACGAGTGAGCGATAACCAACCAAAGATCGATATTTTTAATAGGAAATATAGCAATCAGTGGTATGGACAGTGCGAACACCAGCGAATCAACGCCAGAATCAACAAGGCCGATTCAGAACAACTCTGAAATTTATTATGTGCTTCGTTGCTAGGACGGCTCCAAAGTCACCGTTTACAAACTCCTAAGACAAGAACTGATGGACTGAAGTCCAAATCAGAAGTTAAAAAACTTCCGACTTTAGCGGGAATCGAACCCTGGACCTTCTGCCCCTTAATTTTCATCAAGAACGCAAAATATGCCGTTTTCCCGGCGAACCAATAGAAAAAAACACCCGACGAGCTATTTTCCTCGGGATAAGTGAAATTGAAGTCTTCGCTGCGCTCATCCAAAAACTCATGACAATCGGAGGTCGTGTTCGGTTTTTATCGTGAGACGTGACACTCGCACAGACGGACGGACGGACGGAGAAACGGACAGACAGACTCTGCTCCCGGATAAAGATCATCCCAAAATAATATTGATCATTGTTTTGATCAGCTATGTCGCTCTTAGCTCGCACAGACTATATCACGAGTGCAATGCTTGTTTAGCAGCCCCTGCTGAGTATTCTCCGTATTATCACAGTTAGAACTCAGCGTGCCGTTCAGAAAGAAAACTTAGCCGTTCTAAAGCGACTTCCGATTAGTGACCAAACAGGATCTCGACTATCCCAACGATTCACGGATGAATGAAGCGCATGCGCAGTTATCGAAACATGAGGAAACCTTCCAGATTCCAGCCTCCAAGTTAAACGTACTTTCATTACGTGTGTGACAGTTTGATGATTTAATAATTGCTCTTGAGGCTGTAACAAGACTCCAGACAAACGGGAGAGTGGTTGTTGTTGTTGTAGCCTACAGGTGAATGCGCTCTGTGTATGCATGAACACATAGACAATGCAACAGACTAGTTGCAGCACAGTATGACCTTACTGCAACAAATATCAAGTCAAGAGTGTTGTTCTCGGCATTATGGTAATTCGTCTCCCAGCTTCTTTCAGGTTGTTTGTTCTTATGCTCAATATGATGTTTTGAGTTAAAACATGAGAATTTGGTGGGAAAACAGAGAATCGAGTTCTTTATGGATGTGTTGTGAAATTTCTTTATCTGCATCAACACAGAGGTACATTACACAATATTATTAACATTAAGAATTTTAAAAACAACAGATTTTTATGGGTTCGTTACACGCTTTCAACTCATAAAAATTAATATGATTATCTGACAAATAATAATTATAGGGAGCCTATCCAAACAAATTAAATTAACATTGTAAAGCGAATTTGGAAATCAGTGTTATTACGTTACGTTAAATGACGATATTGACCAAAAGGGAATCTTAAATGACTAAATTATTGACTAAAATGGGAAAATGACTTGTGTATAGCGTAGTTTGCCTTACATTGTATCAATATTGAATGTGATGTTTTTAATGAGATATTGTCTTGTTAATTAAAACTTTGCTGTGGATACGAGAACGGTGTATTTCGACGCCCTGACTTAGCTACGCAGGAGACTTCAATGCGCGTCCAGGAGCGACCCGGATGATCGGGACAGGAGCGAGTGTTGTATGTAACGGGATAGGGATAGGTCGTCGTGAGGCTCAAGTCTTGTTGTGATGTTATCACCCGTGACAATGTGATGCAAATACAACCTGAACCTGGCTGTGCTCTGTGATTAATAACCAACTGGTTCTTACGGTTGTTCGTGTTTCACGTATTGTCCAGAGTCTGACGCTAGGTTCGCACATTATGTAATGTTTGCCGTAGACTTCATTTATATTTTCAATATATATCGCACATTAACTATGTTTGCTATGCAGCGTTGTTGGTAGTTCGTTAAATTTTAAGTAAATATCCTGGGTCCTAGTTTATTGAAATATTAATGAACAGTGTGTATTTCCCTGCACATGCACACATTGAAAACAAAAACTATACAATATGTGTATGTATACAGTGAGCCTCAAGAGCACTAGGGCCCTAAAGGTTATAGACCAAGCATTTCTAGCCCTGAAGCCCACAAGGCAAAATATGGATGATTAAGGCATGTTGAATTACCTGCATATCATAACATTTCATTTTAACACCTACAGTCTGTCGATTTTATATGTTAATGTTGTTTTTTTTTACTTTGTGATAATTAATAATATATTGCCTGTGAACAGAAATGCGTGAACCTTTCAAATCTAGAGAGAGACAGACGAAACGTACACAGTCAAGTGTTTCAGTTTGAGTGGCCCCCTCTAAAACAGCTGTGTTTGGTGGGAAGCTTGAGCCCATGCACCCCAGCTGTTACAATTACTCGCTACGTTGCTTGTTGCTGTCGGTCTTAATCCTGCAAACAATGCTGTGAGATAACGGTTATCTCACAGTCGTCGAAACTCCTGGGCCAGACAATGTTAATAATAACAGCACACGTTCAAACAATTGTCGGGGAGGGTCAGGCTGGACACATTTGCATTAGCATGTGAAGCTAGAACAGCACAATGCTAATTGTAGACCAGGATTTAGCTTAATGTTATCGCTCAAATTAAATGTAAGTATTTACATGCGTTGCTAATTTGCAAAACACATTTTAAAATTAATGTTTCAGTCAATTTAGATAATACTATTAGTACAGTTCTAATTATAAGATATCCCGTGAGTGACTGTTAGTGATAATTATAATTTAAATGAATACAGCACGGTGTAAATATGTGTATCATTAGAACACAGTGCCCCATCTTATAACACATGCAATATAGGCGTACATGTTATTGTTATGTTAGGTACTGTAGGTATAGGACACTGTACCAGTGGGTGGCTCAAGATAAACATGGAATCAGTAAATCCCATGTCCCATTGAAAACTCTTCGAAACAACTGTCTCTGCAACTGCAGCCACTTGAAATGTGTGTCATGAATGTGAACGCCTTGCATATTAGTATGCAGTGGCGCAACCAGCCCTTGGTTTTTGGTGGGAGATTTTGTTTTGTTATCATAAATTTAAGTATGTCTCCTGACGCAATTGGGGGGGAGGGGGCAAACTAGTGCGGGTCTGCGGCGCATAGCACCAGAAAAGTTTTGATTCTTAACATTGCAATGTTGGTATTTCACAAGGTTTTATAGCGTGGTTTCGTTGATAAATTATAAAATTGGGAAGTTAGTCAGTTTTACTGTCAGTTTGACCCCCCTCGTCCCGTCCCCCCTCCACCGTAGCAGGCCTGGCCGGTCCGACGAGCGGGGTCAATATTTCGACCGCATGTTCAAACTAAATGAAACTAAAGTCTGCGGTCTACCTCGTGTCCACCACAAGGCAACTGCGCGATGTCGAGGAAACGAGGAAGCAGCGAGAGATGCTCAAGAATGTCCAGTGGGTGAGCTCCAGTGAGCCATGTCGGACGCGTGGATGGCTTTACTCTGACGCAATGTAGAGGTTAGACATGGAGTCTAATACGTCACTCTGTGAGGTGGGAGACCATGCTGGGCAGATCCAGCCACAGGCGAGAGTGAAGGGATGGTTTCTCATGTCGTTATCAACGTCCAGATAACAGCAAACATATCTAGGCAATTAGCTTTAATAATAATTAGAAATGTAGTAATTAGAAGTCTGCCCAAGGTGCAATTCATTCCCTAACTAGGTATATTGCGGACAGGACAATTGTGAATGGATGTCCGAGGGCTGTTTAAGAGGCACCCTGCATTCGCATTAACGACTGAGGAAAACTTCGGGCAAAAGCTTCAGTCAGGATTGCCGGTCTCTTCGGGATTTGAACCCGGGACCTCCCGAATCAGAGTCGCGCGCTTAGTTCGAGCCAACACTTCAATAAGCATGTCTATAAGTTATGTGTGTGGACGCACGCACCCTAAGACAACATGAAGCAGAGCCTACTATGCGTGACCTGGAAGCTTTAGCTATATTTCACTGTCGTGCAGCCAGCCAACCATAACACATGTTGTTTATTGCAATTTATAGTATACTACACTTATTCAATTATCAAATATTCTTTTAACTGATTGGGTAGATGATTAACATACAAATATGCCGTGGTTGAACCGTGGTTTGGTAAAAAATATATCTTCAATTATTTTCTCTTCTGGGCAATTATAAATTAATTTCTTGGAAGCTATCACATCCCACATTCCTGATAATTATTAATTGTTCTACGCCTTCTAGCCTTGGTTTTTATCTATACCGTTATTAATGTTTACGTTTACAGCAATTCAAAACTAGTATGGGAGTATGTTATCCCCACAACCAGAGGCGAGTTCTGGCAGTCGTGTCGGGGAACTGCCTCCCTCCCCTAGACGACGAAGACGTCACGAGAGATTCGTCATTTCAAGAGGGATAGCCTACGTGCGAACCAGGCTTTATATCCATCCATCTGTCTTCACAGTCTGTATTTATAATGTTTACAATGTGTAAATTAGACGGATGAACGTTATATACTTTATTATAAATTTTATTAATTTATAACAACTTTCCCACATAAATTTGAAAGATATTACGTCACAGTATGCACTGAATGGAAGATAAGATCTCGCGGTCCTGAAGCGTTAACCCAGCCTAAAATTAGACCTTATCATTCATCGCTATTAAGTTTACCATTTTTTTAAATTAATCCTCTGTTAACTTAATTGCCGTTAGTCTTTCCTTAATATTCCCGTATGATCAAAACGACTTGAAAAGAATCGCAGCAGTTCAACAATTTATAAAGTTTTGGACAACTATGTAAAACAAGGGACAGATTTCTCATGGTTTATCTGCCCACGTGAAATACATGTCTCTAGCTTAGGTGAGGGGTGTACTGTTCTGATGGGATAGTTGTGAAGGGCTCTTTGGGATGACTCAATCTCTAGCATGTAAACAATCATTGGTAAACTTTCAGTCAGGCTTGCCGGTCGCGGGGATCGAAACGATGACCTTCCACATCAGAGTCTCGTGTGTTGCGCATGAGACCACATGGGAACGATGTGTGGCTCGTTGGTCTTGTGGTTAGCCTCTCTGCTTCCAATGCAGAAGGTCCAGGGTTCGATTCCCGGTATAAGCAGAAGATTTTAGCTTCTGATTTGGACTTGGGTCTGTCTATGAGTTCTTGGCTTAGAAATTTGTAAACGGTGACTTTAGAGCCGTCCTAGCAACGAGGCACAAAATAAATTCTAGTTGTTCCGAATCAGCCTTGTTGATTCTGGCACTGTCCGCGGGTAGAATCGTGTCCAGCTTGATGGATCGGCGATCTCGAGTTGTTCATTGTTCGCTCGTCGATGGTGTCGTGGCCTACAGGGTTGACCTGCGGCTTTAAATTAAATGCCCCCCACTGAAAATCAGTTCTGTGACTGAGTAGGTAGACTCCAAATACGAATTTATTTATTTATTTATCACAATGTCAAGTGTTAACCGAGGCGAAAGAACGACCCAGTGTTGACACTTTGACACGAACGAACGTCTCCCACACGAGATATACTTAATCTTGGCCTCCACTATACATCACACACGTGGCGGCTACAACTGTCAAACGTTCAGCGTTCCCTCCCTCGTCAGCTGTCGCCTCCAGGTACCGCAAGACTAGGTTTCACACGCCTCCCGTTCTCCCGCATAAACACACACACTGGAGACCAAATTAAATTAGAGAGAGATGTACAGATAGGCGGCCTGATTTGCATCTCGCGCGGTAACAGATTGCATGCCGGGTAGAGTGAGAAGAGCGGCTTCCGGCGAGTCACCGCCTGCTCAGAAGCTAGGATCATTGCATCAAGGAGGCTTTGTTGTTGGTTATTACATCCTTGTGTCTGGCCTGGGTATCAAAATCCTCCCCTGTCTGGTCCCGGGGTAAAATTTAGCATCGTTCCCTGTTGGAACGAGATGTATCCTCCTACATCTTTTCCTTCTCGAACGAGATGTATTTATTTTTTATTTTTAAAGCTTATTTTTCGAAACTAATGATAAAAATTAATAGCTTTTAAATTCGCTTGGTACGCTCCACATAAAGATTCAGTCTTACACGGGTATACAAATATAACTGGATGAAAAATGTAAAGGTGTAGGATACAACTCTACCCACAGGTAAAGGTGTAGGATACAACCTCTACCCACAGATAAAGGTGTAGGATACAACTCTACCCACAGATAAAGGTGAAGGATACAACTCTACCCACAGATAAAGGTGAAGGATACAACTCTATTCCCAAAGGTTGGCCATCGGTTGGAGTTGAGTCAAGCGCGGTATAGTTTCAATAATAACACCCCCCACAAACACATTCTACATGGCAGTTTCGCTCCAACGTCCGGTTAATTTTTAACCTTCACCAAAAAATTCACAAGGCTATAACCTCTGAAAATCTCAATTTTCGGCCGGATTTCTATTCACTTCCAAATAGTCGCAAACTGGAATACGTGCCTGCCTGCTGCAGCACAGAGAGTTGTAATTATGTGAGTATGTCACTTGCACATCTCCAGTGAGACCGGAGTCCCGTTCAAGTGAGAGTGATGGTCAGTGAATTCTCACTAAACGAACGGTGCAAACTGGAAGTTTTTCCCTGACCAAAGAACAAACTTCTTCGACGCCATTCTCTCATTCTGCGTCACAGTGGTTCATACGGTGGGTGACTTAAAGCCGTATAAAACAATGAAGTTGTGTACGATCGAACTCATCTTGCAGTTTTTCCATTCTATTCAGCTATCATAAACTATTAGTTTTGATTACCCAGGGTCTATAACACATAAGCATAATAGAAACCAATGTCATTACGTTTGTGAGAGTAATCAAATAATTTTTTTTCCATTAAATGCGCACTTTATTAGGATTTTATGCAATTTTCGTGATTGTTGGTTAGTGAGATTGAAAGTGTACTTGGTTTTATTTCACATTTATAAGTAAATTATAAACAATGTCAAAACTAAACTGAGGAAAAATAATATCATGAAAGGAATTAAGGCCCAATAGACTTAAAAGCTCATCCATCAACGCGACTATAAATAGCATTCGCAAAGCTCTTAACTTCATCACTAATTCTGTGACCATCTCAACAGTTTTCCCAAAATTTGGTTTGGATGAATTCTGCAGCACATTCGTTTCCAAGGTGTGATATCTTTCCCGTTCATCACCCTTCGTTTCGAACTCGACCCACCTTGCTTGAAACACCTTAGACGTGTAGGGCCTAGTTCCAACATTAATCAATCAAACTCGTTGAATCAATCAGTCACGTGATCTCCCTCTGTGTTCAACTCATCCAGTCGAACGAATCAACAGAATAAAAACACTGTTGTTTACTTTCTTTATGCCCAACTAATCGAACGGTTGCGTTTGGGTTCTCTGCTCTTTTTAGCAATACAATCAGTTTTTGTGTCCTCTTCGTGAGTTGTTTGGGAGTAATGTCGGTCTAGGAGCTGAGCTGAGAACGATTCGTTCTGGCATATTACAAGCAGACAATGAGGGAGCTCCGGCTCCTACAGTATAGAACAATCTCTCTCTCTCTCTCTCTCTCTCCTACAGTATAGAACAGGCTCTAGTCGTGGAATCTCTCCCACGTTACACACAAACACTATTCCGTACTATAGTATCACTCACAGTTTTTGATTGGGGGGGGGGGGGGGGGGGGGGGGGAGAAAAACGCTGAGTAAAACCTCGTTAGATTAGACTTGGTTAGTTTAGCTCAAATGTCTGCCCAATCCAATAAATTTTGTGAAAATAATTTTTATGGGAAGCCTGCCCAGGGTGCAATTCTTGCCCCTCTACAGGTGTCTAACTAGGTATGTTGCGGATAGGATAATTGTGAAGGGATGTCCGAGGGCTTTTTAAGAGGACTCAATCCCTGACCTCGGAAAACCTTCAGTCAGGATTTCCGGTCTCGACGGGGTTTGAACCCGGGACCTCCCGAATCAGAGTCGCGCGAGCCAACACTGTCGGTCTGCCACTTCAAACTAGTGATTGAGCAGTGGTAGGTATGAGACTATTTTATTTCAGTTCAACATTTGTATTTCAAACTGTTGGGTTCCTTGTAATGTAATGGAAAATGGAAACTGCTACATTACGTAGAAGTAGAACGGAGAACCTTATAGATATTTGGATACTGGGGTAAAAATAATCATTTTTGTGGCTGCTCTGCCTAACTGACAGTGTTGGCTCAAGCGACTCCGCTTCGGAAGGCCTCGGCGTCGAATCTCGCTACCGGCAGACCTCACTGCAAACTTCCCAGAGGGTTTCTCAATCGTTTAGAGCGAATGAAAAGGGTTAAGTCTTTTAACACAGCCCTTGAACATCCCTTCCCAATAATCCAAATTTCGAAAAATAAAATACCTAGTTAGACATCTGAAAAAGATGGACCACCACACCCTGGACAGGTTTCCCCAAGATTAAATATACATATATATATAATACATAAATCTCCAAACATATATATCTATATATAAGTACTTCAGACATAAATTAAAAAAGTGACTACACCGGGGATAGACCTCGGGACCTTGGCTGTTCCGGGCCATGCTCTTTACCATCTGAGCTATGCAGCCACCAGTTTAATTCTGTCTAACTCTTGGTCTGTTTATACATTGATTGTTCGATTCCTGGTGAAGTCACATTTTTAATTTCTGTCTAAAGTACTAAAAACAACTAACAAGTCGCCTACTATAAAATCAAGGTTAAACAATATATTATATACGTTCCTGTCCACAAGACTTGGTGTGGGGAGTCATCATTGCCTCCCGCCCCCTCGTACGTATATATCACGATGTACGCATGTAGGGTATTTTGAAACAAATGTTTACAGACATTCTTAGCCAACTGTGAGAAGCGATAAGGCGCTGGCACGTGGCTTTAATTTAATAAGTACGTTCTAACAGCAGATTGTGGAAATATGTTAGACGCGATATCTATAGTGTAATGTACGAAATCATGGAACAATAGAACCACGAGTTAATTAGGTTTACGAAACACCGACCGTTGTAATATTTATTCAAATATGTTTGTTTATACTGATGCTTATGCAGCACAGAAAGGTTTGCATTGTTAATCTCCAGGTATAAGAATCACTACTCCCCGTCTAAGTTAGTTAGAGTTTTAGTTTAAGTCTAGATAAACATTTCAGAATATATGTTTTAACCAAAACGGCAATTTAGGGCCATTGAGATTCTTTTTGAAAAAGTAAAAAAAAAAAACGGGACATAAAAGAAAATCAATATATGCATAACATTCTATTACTGCATTTTTTTAAAGGATAATTTTAATTGAAAGAGAGGAAAATTTCTGATTTTTCCACTAAAGAAAAAATTAGTATCACATTTTGCATTATTTTACCTCTATATATCGAGCTAAGACCGAGCCCTCATTAAAATACACTGATTTCATTCAGGAAGTTACGACCCGATGACTAACTCGAGATATTGTCTGCAGCTGAGCAGATAATATTTTTCAAACAATCAAGTACATTTATTTTTAAATACATAAAAATCCCAGGGGGTCCTAGTCCCCCTTCTGAGATTTATCAGGGGCGGCCCTAGACGCCAAGCCCCCCGTAGTCGGCGCCATATTTCCAATCTATAATAATCTTGTTGTTGAAGTTCGAAGCTAGCATTAAATTGAAGTACAAGTTGAAGTGAAGCTTCTTCATCCAAGTTCAATCAATACATAGTCCAGGTTTTGATGACTTAAGTTTAAATTGATGCCTGTGTGTTGATGGATTGATTGATGATGTCGTCTTGCCATGTCTGGTCTCAAGCAACGGTGCTTGTCCGTCTGAAGCCGTCTCACGTTCCCCGGCAACCACCACACACAGGGAAATACCGGTATATACTACAGAAGTACACGTTGCTCTGCAGACTAAATCCTTACTATTATACGCCACACACATTGCTCTCAGACTAAATCCTTACTATTTATAGTGATAGCAAAACAGTGAGACACCATAGATCAAGTCAAACAAAATGTTCTCTCTTCACATAGGCGTATCCAAGGAAAGAAGGAGCACTTCAGCGTTTCAATGGAGAATATAGAACAACTGTTGACCAAAAGAGGATTTTAGTTGATACAAAGTTGGTTATTGTAATGCTTTAAAGTGCACTGAATTTCACCAAAATGACCTCAAAACAAACAACTTTTGGATTAAAAACAGGATTTTAGTACATAAAAAGTTGATCACTGTGATGCTTTAAAACGCAAAGATCTTCATCAAAATGACCTTGAATGAGACATTTTTCCAGGGGGCAAGCCCCCCGGACCCCCACTTAGCCCACGATATATTATCTATAAATTGATTGGTGAACCCCACCCTTCATGAATTCCTGGATACGCCACTGTCTCCTCCACTTTTACAATTCTTTACATCTTCTGTCGTCAGCTGATGTGCGATGTGTGAGTTTCGACGTCCACTCGCTTGAGAATACCCAAGAACTAAGGAATAAGAAAGTAGTTGACTCTAACTCTAACTCGAGAGGTCGCTAGTTTGATTCCAGCAACCGGCAATCCTGAGTGAAACTTTGTCCTAGGTTCTCTGCAACAGATCTGACCACACTCTTTCTTGTTCCTCTAATATTTTAGTTTATAATTTAGAGCTAGATGTTCTGTGTGAGTCTTCAGTAAATCTATCCGCGACATTACATATGAAACTCAGGACCTGTTTGGAATATGTCGTTTTTCCTTGTTCTTTGGTTAATAATAAATAAACGAATTCTTGTTTAGAGTCCACCCACTCAGTTGCAGAACTGTTTTTGAGTGAAGGACTTGAAATTAAAGCGGACGAAGCCAACTATGTAGGAACAGACGTAATCGACGAGCGAACCATGAGAGAGCGGTATTTGACAGAGACCAGGCCCGTCTGGGCCCGGGGTAGAATTGACCCAGAGCATGGCCCTGCTAATCGTACAAGGCGATTCGAGAGAAAAAGTCCACCTCGCAAACATCAGCTAGTAATAGGGAAGTATATTACTCCCTGAAACTAGAGGCGAGCTCTGGCAGTCGTCGTCGGGGACCTTGCCCCCTTCCCTTGACGACCCCTCGACGACGACGACGACCATGACAACACGAACAATGACAAAGACGATGACGACCGCGACGTGAGAACCCCTCCCATTCCTCCCCCTATCCGTGGCTGGTTATGATCATCAAGGGCCCCTCCTCCCCATATCCCCTAGGGCCCTAGGCTAGAGTGATGACGCGCCCATAATCCAAATAAACCAAAAGACAGAGACCAAATTGTTGGTCACGATTACACTCGACTCGTGAAGACCCCAGCACATACAAAGCTAAGTATGTGGTTCGTTGCTAGGACGACTCCAACGTCACTACTCTCGGTGCAGACCTTGTAGAACATGTGAATGTGAGGAAACTGCATTATTTCTGTGCAGAGTAGATGCAGTTAACCAGTTCCCTAACTAACGGTAGCTGGTTGCGTCGTTTCCTTCGTGCGTCCGGTACGTGTGTGTGCGCATGCGTGAACGAGCTCACCCTCGCTAGGATGACTTTCGAAAAAAAGGCGCGAAAACAATTAAATGCGTTTCTAGGAAAAAGTGGAGTTGATGTTTGAATCGAACGCAAGTTGGGTTTGTGATTGGTGGATTTCACGGTGAGCGATGATGATCAGGTTGGGTGGGTGACGAGACATTTTGATTCAAGTGAAGAGTACTCAACTGCAAAGCCATTGCATGAAAGATTGATACAAAAACTAAAAAAAAGTCAATATGCCATGCTTTGATAATAATGTGAATGTACATAGTGATCCGAACATAATTCTACCCGGGTAGAATTTGGCCCAGAGTATTCCTCCGTTGACTGTACAAGGCGAGATAAGAGACCAATTCCATCTCGCAAACATCAAGAACTAGGGAGTGAGTAGGCTACATTACTTCCGGAAACTAGAGGCGAGCTGTGTAAGTCTTGTCGGGGACCCTCCCCTTCCCACCCCCCGACGTCGACTACGATGACATAGATAGACGACCGAGAAGTGAGAGCCCCCCTAGCCTGTGGCTAGATCTGTCCAGCACGGGTCTGTCTCGCCACGTCCCCCTGTGTGCCCTAACGGTTGACGCGCCCTTAAACTTACTAAACTAAAACAGATCAACTCTATAATATTTATACTGTTGCAAACCTGGAAATGACCACAAAAAATCACAGCTCTCGTCACCTAAGTACTTGCTAAGTACCACAGATAAGTACGGTAAGAACCGGACTCAGCATTGTCACAGTCGCACGAGAAGCGAGAATTTACTGTTAGCTTTTAACAACTAGCCTACAAAATATAACCCTATAATTTTCTGGTCTATTTTCGTGTCTCGTCCGTCGGTAATTCACCGGAATTACCGCTAACCATGGACAATTGATAATTTTAGAGTGTAATTTACTTTTTGTGTCATATAACACTTGATCGAAGCGTCACCAACACTTAAAAGTATGTGAGGCCTACTACTTAAATGTATGTTGTTTGTTTCCCTACTCTTGCTGTCCAGTGGGCAGACGTAGCTCGGTTTGTCGTCAATGACCAAACGGGAAGTATAAGAATTACTGTTACCATATTGCAGGGATTCTACTATATCGTGATAATAATTTGGGTGGCACCTTCGTCCTTTGTAGGTTTGCCCCTGCTGACTGTGCAGTAGGTTCCGGGTTCAAACCCCTGCTGACTGTGCAGTAGGTTCCGGGTTCAAACCCCGGTTTAGGTATAGTTTTTACAGTTTCTTATATATTGTGTCAATATATTAGAGTAATTGTAACGGTGAGTCTTGACATCGTAGCAACGAATAAAATAAATAATTGACTTACACTCTTGGTACTCATAAAATATACAACAAAACACAAATAAATTGTATATTTACGTTGCACACTGAAAATCAGTTCTGTAAGTGATAAAACACAACAAAAATAATATAAAAGTTACCTAAATTCAAGGCGCTCTCGGCCAGAAATAATAATGTTAAAATAATTATTAAACTGGGATAGCCTAAACTTTTTACTAAAAATCGTGTATTTGTTGTTAGATAGGTAGTTAATATGTAGCAATTCACAGCAGTTCCCATATGAGATGTCAACCATGTTCTACTAACTTCAATATATTGTGCTCAGGATAATGTATTCTTATATTTGCATAACTTTGAAATCAAATCGTGCTTTCTATCATCCATTATAGCCCACGAAGTGCAGACATTAGCTCCATCTGTTTCCCTCTCTGATAACACGCAGCTGTTTATAGCTCAGCACTCAGGAAACATGATATAAAACCATAAACTGTTTGTTGTTTTATTCCTCATTAGTCTGTTGACGGAGCAGGCATCAACTATTCTTGTGCTCAATAATAACAACCCACATTCATATCGGATACCAAACAAGTGTTATTTATATGTGCAGTAAAATATTATTATTTCTAAGGAAATAACTTCTTTCCATAGAACAAGTTTTAACATTATGATTCTGTTCAATTGAACGATTTAATTATTATCGTTGTCATTACAGGTCAAATTAAAATAAATTGTACACAATATATATTTACAATGTACGTTGTCAAGCAGTTGTTGCGTTTTGACGTCAATGTACGTAAAGGTTTGAGTTTTGCATAAGGCAAGTCTGATTCCTGTTCTACTTGACCCTCGCACTGTCTTTGAAGTGCATAGACCATTTCGTCTGCGAATAAAAGCAATATGTTTCTACATGTATACGATGCCAAGACATGCGCGGAGTTTTAACGATGCAGAGCATTTTGGATCCGGGTATAAAATAATTTGATGCAATTTGTGGGCAGAACTCCATATTTGTACCAGATTGGCTACTCCAAAACGTGATATAAATGTACGCGTTGTGGTGTGGTGGTCATGGATAAAGAATACTTTACTGGTGCCATTCGAGTTCGATCCTTATGTGGAATTCAAATATCGGCGAAGACAAGAAAAACAAAAAAGCTCAATTGTATTACATGCTATAATGTATAAAGCTTGTAGAACGTTTTACAAATAGAGAAGACTGCGAGTTGGACTTATATGACGCATAAGCATAGACTATAGAGTAAAGGATTCACACCGCAAGTCAATCTGCGATTCTGATTTGTTCCCACTACGACGAATAACTCCAGTATGTATTGGGGCGGGAGTGTATTGCTTTAGGTTTCTCCCTTCCGCCCTAAAAGTGACAGACCACGTGACAGACCACGTGACAGACCACGTGACATACCACGTGACAGACCACGTGACAGACCACGTGACAGACCACGTGACAAACGTGGATGACGAAGAGACGTCTCAGAAGACAAGAAGTCAACCAGCCGGACGAGCTTGAAGTTATAGGTACAGAAACCCATATTCCTCGTGCAACAATAGCAGACGACAGCGAAAACTCATAATCACTTAAGTTCTTGTCTTAAAGCTGATTCTTCCACCAGCCCAGCTCGAAACAACGATGAAGAGAGTGGCCACCGAACCAAGCAGTTCCTGCCCATCCCTCGTACCGCCGGTCGCTGCTTGAGCACATATCGTCTATAGTTGTAATGTATAAGAGTGCGTCTCCTGTTCAACTACAATCACTCCAGTTCTTAACAAGTTGGGAGAACACGACTTTAATTTATTTACCGTCTATCCTATTCAGTTAAACTGATTTACAAAGGAGGACAACGATCACGATCAAAAACTGATACAAATTATAGACTGTAATAAAAATAATTGGCAAAGGTCGTCGGATGAAATAGATTCTCACAGTCACAGCATTCACTTAAAAACAATCAAGTCTAGATTCCTGGGAAACAAAAACGTGAACAATCAATATGACGTCATATGAAAATTGGTATTGAAATTACACCCTGAAGTTAGGTAACGGCGTTCGCTAAAGATGGAGGAGGGGAAAATAGGGGCTCCAGATTCTAGGGAATGAGGAGACTGGAAAACTAGAGAAGTACACGCGATTATGAGCGGTTTCGACAGGAGGGTCGTGATTTGATTTAGATTATCAACAACAAAGTTAATTTATGCTGTTGGTATTTGATTTTGAATCAAATATCAATCGACGAAATATTTGGGAATGATTCCGAATGTCGAGTTCTGACTGGGTAAGATTATGGGCTTGGTGGACTTTACCAAGTACAAAGACGATTAAGATTATATGTTTGCATTTTCTATTATGTGATCGTATGGTTTGTTTCAAGGGCGCGACAACCGTCAGGTGGTTTTACGGGGAGGGTGAGAATTAAACATTAAATAATTCGTTACCTGTTTCCAATATGATCTAAACTAGATTGAAACCAGTGGTAAATCCAAGATGGCGGACGACACGCTGGAAATGTTTACGCCTATTTTCGAGAACAACCCTGGAGCTTGCCCCAAGAACACGCTGCCGTACGAGCGAGGGGTTCTGCAACCGAAGCAGCAGAGAGCATTGAACGCCGTCAAGGTGCCTACAGTGAGGGAGAACCAACAATACCTTGACGCACACCCAGAAGTAAGTTAGACTCTTCGTTCGGAAGGTAAAAACAGAAAGGGGAGACAACAGTATCTTGAGGCACACCCAGAAGTAAGTAAGACTCTTCGATTCGGAAGGTAAAAACAGAAAGGGGACTCTTTATGGTCACATTTCCCCTCTTAACTTCAATTCAACGCAATTGCAAATGTCAATTTTCTCCCATAAAAAAATGTAAAAAAAATCAAACCTTTCAGCCTCTTTATCGAAGAGATCGAAAGGACAGAGAAATTAAGCTTCTCATTTCTGTGACTCTATACCTGTCGTGGATAATTCCAAAACAATATTTAAACATTGTTCTAAATGGCGTTATAAAAATACGCACAAGAAGGTGATATTCACACACTGAGTCCGCTAGTGGCGCCCAAGGCTTGGCATGACATAATTTACTTTACTAATGTCACTCCACACTAACTATCGCTAACATTAAGGCCCGGATTTCAAGTCCGTTAAAGTGGCAAGTAATTTAACGACAATAACTTGTTTACTACTATGGCACAAAAAAACAATCAGAAGCCTTGTAATATTTCGAGAGGACATGGAGTATAAATTTAACTAGTCACTTGAAAATCTTCGGACCTAACGCCGTATTTCAATGTCGTTAATAGGCAAGTAAAATTACGACACATAAATTGTTTTCACTAGGCAAACCAATCAGAAGCTTGTAAATATTTATGAGAGGACTATGGCAGATAATTTTAACTAGACATTGAATTCTGGACCTAAGACGTGCCCGTGAAAACACTAATCGCGCATGCAACGCGCGCTATTCAGGTTGCGTAACAATCAATGATAAAACTGAAACAGTTCTCAGAGTTAGCCTTGGTTTTCGAGCGAATGAACTTGATTCAAAGAGTCGCGCCTCTTCTGACTTCCGGTGTAACTAGAATCCCTGGTCGGAAGAAACCGACGCTAAGTGCAGAAAGTGCCGGAAATGAGTATGGTGAACTAGAATTGAGATGTAACAATTACGACTTATTGTATTTATTGAAGAGAAAATGAAGTGGATTTACAGGTTTTTAGTTGGTCGAGTTAGTTATGATGCTGTTTGTAGGGACTGTGAGTGGTGGTGGGATGTTAGATTCAAGACAGTTACAAAGAGGCACTGGATGCTTCATGCGAGGCCCCCCCTTCGCTTCACATGCTTACGTGTGCACGACAACAACTTACAGTTTACATAAAATAAACCATCTTTTCGAAGGAAAGGCCGCTTTATGGATGGTTTAAAGAGTTTTAGACTATACAGTAAACCTTTTTATATAGGCCTAGTGACAGTTTAGACAGTCTCAGACCGCAAACAAGTCATAGGCTAATTTTCCATATTATGAGGGTTTATTATAAATTCTATTTTGTTGCATTTGCTTTATGTGCAACATTATATGAGATTTTAATTATGTTAAAAAGTATAATTATTATTGTTTACTTTTCTAATTATTTGTAAAGCAATGTATAGTAATGTGTATTGATGAATTAAATTAAATTAATGATATAAATTGCATAAGAATAAAATGAACATATCAGTGGAAATTTAATCGGTGTCGAGCTTCGAACCAGCGACCTTGCTGTAGGGCTATAGCTATACCACTGTAATCAGAAGCGCAATCCATCAGACACACAACACATACACACTGACTAACTGAGTTCTTTAAGTTCAATGAACGCAAAGATTAGTAATTACAAGGTATGTAATCTTGCAACTATTAAATCACAATAAGGACCATGCACAGACTCGGAATATCTTTTATTCATGTGTTTTATTCTATTAAATGGAAATCATGTCGGGACTTCAAATTTATTATAATGAGTTGCAGATTCGAAAACCAAACATTACATTGAACAGAACAATAGTTAATTACGTCACAGCAATTAAATCCGTGGGCGTGAAGTGTAGTCCGTCCAGAGGGAGATGGAATAATGTAATTGCTCAAAACCTAATCTGACAATTACAAATAGTTTGGATTGGTGCTTCACACCGACACCACGCTTCAAGTTCACTGAAACTAAACAAGGTGGCTCTGGCTAAAGGAGTTGCACAAGAGTCTGGGGAATATGAAGGAGAGCGGAGTCGAGAGGAGATCCACGCAAGACGTGACGAGATCCACACCACGTGTTGCAGGAACCAACTAAGTATTGCTGGACCTCGAGCTCACTACGCGGGCTTGGCCGCATACCTTCCTTTTCTGTTTGTGACGTTCGGAGCCACTATCAAATTAGTGCGAGAAGCGCCACGATTCTAGCCTAATTCTGAAAATGGAATTGTTATGTGGACTTCAAGGATTCGTAGGACATAATCTGTGACATCTGGGAAAAAGGGCTATGTACGAGAAAAAAGTATTCAGCTATCTGTCTGGGGATGAAAATAGAATAAGAAAATGTTAAATGGACCTATTTGGTCAACCATGTATAGTTTACAAGTATTGGTTTGCACCAGCCTAGAATACGTGCGGTAAGTTAGTTTAGTACTAGTTTTCTAGTTGCCGATATGGAAATGGTAGTCTGACGTCACGGCTTTTTTTTAATAAACATAATAACTATTTTGTAATTTAAAAATCTATATAATTTTCTTCAATTTGCATCTACATTCTATTTTTAGTTCGGAATTTTTTTTATAAACGTCATCAATTTTAATATGACCTTTATTGAAACTTTGTGCCTTCTGCACTATATAACAGTTATTATTCATTATTCATTATTCATTATTATTCATTATACGCTTATATTAGGCTTTATTGCACTTCAGTTGTATAGGTCTACGATCCCGTTGTCAATAAAGATAAAATTATTATTATTATTAATTATAAACACCAGCTGGTCCTTGCCCCCCCCCCCCCCCCCGATGCAACCTGTCCGTGGATGCAAAGAAACTCGCAAGTAATAGTACTTGAAATTAAGCCCAGCAGCAGAGTACCAGGCGCGCGGATACAGGAGAAAACAGCCTGTTAGGTTCTTTACAGCCGGCGAGCATCGACTGCATGTCCCTCTGGACCAGGTTCCCCCCCACTAACTAACTAACGCCTCAACCAGCAAGTATAATCGTGAAGACTTGGAAGTGCGCGCACAAGAAATATTTGCAGTAAATATGTAAATTTTGACCACCAACATGGCCGCCGTTAGCATCTCCAACATGGCTGCTCCATATGAAATAACATTAGTCAGGCCCATGAAGGCCTAAAATCTGCCCAGTGCACCGGCCTTGGTCGGCTTCAAGGTTACAGTATAGCATGCGTGATCCAGGTGTTGCAGATCGGTGGAATGTCTCCCCCCACCCCTAGGCTTAGAGCAGAATGACATCGGTTGAGGCACTAAGAGAATCTCCCCCCCCCTCACACAACCCCCTCACTCACCCTGTATGTCCCCCAGGTGAACGCGATCGTCTCCCTCCTGCTGAGAAGCGTGTTCACCCACCGTCCCAAGAACATCCCGGAGTTCCTGGGAGACTTCATGGCCAGACCTGGGGTCGAGGACGAGATCACCGCCTACCTGGAGAAAGAGATGCACACAGTGGTCAACAGGGGAGGGGACAGGCGTGAGTATGTACTGACGTGGACGGCGCATGGGCCTAAAGCCATGGGCGAAAAGGCCTATTCCAATGGGCGGATTGGGCGGACATTTTATACGTCCCTCGATTATATTGCGATTGCACCGCCATCTAGATGTAAATTTTAACGTTCAGATAGCGGTTTGTGGCTAGCCTATTTTGAGGTTATGTTGACTAGTAGACCTACATTACAGTGGTCTATTATCAGGGTCACTCAGGATGCCTAGGAATAGTGTTTACTGCAGTGTTACACTAAATAAACTGATAAACACAGGCCAGTGACACAGGTGAACGAATCATTATGTTTAGTTCTTTTTAATCTGCCGCTGATTAGGGACTTCGAAAATGGCGGACAGCAAACTTCCGCCAACTTCATTTCTCAACATTTGCCAGGTATGCATGAGATATCCACGTCAGTATAGAGGTCAGTGGGGTCTAAACATTAGATCGAAAGTGACAACAGTCGTAATCCTGTCAAATAAGATCTTATATTGACGTTTAGAGGACAAAATTGCAATGTTGCTGAATTTTTGCAGAGACCATCCTTATATAATACCAGAGTCGATAAAGAAGTTTCCCCTTTGGGGAGGTCCCCTTACTCCTAAGTCAAAACGGAATCTAACGTCCTGCGCGCTGAGAGCGGCTCCAATGTGAAACTAATAAAAGCACTGCACGCTAAATACGGTCAGTAGATTATCGATGTGCAGTGACGCTGAAATCAACAAACAACAGACGAAACGTCAAACTTCAATTTTATTTCAATCATATTAGCCCTGGGCCCTAGTCTTTTAAAACGATTTACTTTTGATTTATTATTGTACTATAAAGTGTTGCGCAGGCGTCAGTGACATTTTCGTGTGAAATAATTTGAGATATGCCTTGTTCAAGCCTAACGGACGTAAGTGTAGCCTAGGCCCAAGGCCACAATACAGTTTTCAGACGTAAGTACGCCCTAGGCACTCAAATCGAAATCTTGAACAATACATATTGTCGGCCTAGGTCCTAAGCTTAGGTCTACTTCATCAGAAATATCCTCATTAATAAAGAGAGTTTGCTTTATGCCAAAACATTCGCCAACATTCGATCGTATTTAATATTTTGACGTTTCCGCCATTTGTCGTCATCGACTGTTAACTACTAGTAGAAAAGTGACGTACTTTTATTGAAGTAGTTCCATCAATCGTCACACAGAGTCGCGCGGAACGTTAGATTCCCAACGCCAAAAACCGACTTTTTATTTAACCCAGGGCGGTATAGGGAGTTGGAGGACCTCCCCAACGGGGAAAACTTCTTTATCGACTCTGATAATACTAATCAACATACTAAAGCTCACCTACAATCGGACTAGAGCTTCGGCCGCCATATTGGAAAATGGCGGCCAAAAAGTGTTGGTTATAGTGAGAATTAAGAGCAAGTGAGCAGCCACCTCGAATTTTCATCATACCAAATAAAGATTCCCTGTATGAAACATTGGCAGAAGGCTTTAAAAGTGTAAAATGTGTAATTATTACCAATAAAAAGCTTATACGCTTGGCTCAACGGTGCACGATCTGACTGCAGCTATACAAGCTTATAAGCTGTGTATTTGCAACAATGACACATTTAACACTTTTAATGGATCTGCCAATGTTTCTTTGACTTAATAAAAAAGTACAGGAAACATAATTAATTACTATTTTATTTGGTTCGATGAAAAATCGAGGTGACAGTTCAATTGCTCTTCTCACTTAAGTTGTCGTTTCGTCACTGTCGCTGTCACTTAGTAAATAGACGTGGTTACTTTGAGGTTAGGGAGGATTCTGTTAACTAAATAGCTTCGCCCCCTAGTCTAGGTTCTCCAGTGCCCGTGCTGTGCTTCTCTTGATACTATTTACAATATAGTATAGGTGGACCTGCGATATAGGCCTACGATTCTATTGGTTGCAGCTGAGCGCAAATTTGCTTAGGGCCAAATTTTAGAAGTAGATCCTTTTCAAGGCTTGGGTCTCTGGTCAAATCAGTCAGCTAGAGTCGTTAGCTGAGTGAATCACATTCCTTATTTCAAATCTACTTCCAACTGCGAATCTCCTCGTTACGGAGCTGCGAACAATCGTCGCCAGGAGCGCATTGCAGAATATTATTTCATTGCATTGTTGGAGAGGAACACAATTCGCAGGCTTGAGAGTGATCAGTCCGGGGTCCATGTTTGGCCAGAGATGAAATTGTTTGATCACGTGAAGAAGAAATGAAATCAACACAATAGTAGACGGCATTTGAGGTTTTATATAGATTGAGTACCCAAAATGGTAGCTGCAAGGGTATTTTTTTGTAATATATTATTTTTCTCATTGATTTTGAAGTTTCAATTTTTTAAGTGAATTTATTTTTAAATATAATTTGTGTGTTCTATCAATCATTGTTTTCCCAAAAGAAATTACTTAATTTGTAGAATGTGTTTATGGTCATAAAAATCTTCCGATGTATTTTTATTTAAGAATACAACACAAAGTATAACTCTGTTAAAAGGGAGATGTAGTAATATCTTAGAGAACACCTCAAAGTTTTTTAGTTAACGTTTTTGTCACAACACAGCTGCTCTTTTATAAATTCAATTATTCAATTACATTGTGCTTAAAAATAATAAACCAAAACGAAAAAGGCAATTACTCCAAAATATACTAGTCATCTTTTTGCCACTTCCTTGCGCCTGGCTGGTCGTTAACAACCGTTACCTGGGCGATTGTTGCCGCTCAGAGTGGTGAATCAATCAGTGATTGTTCGCCTAACGAGTGTGGAAACGAAAGTGGCCAGTCATTGCTGGGAGAAGATTGCGAACAGCGAGGTGCTAGCGAGAGAACAGATTGGCCACACTGGACATCCAGGCGAAGAACTAGGGGGCGAGGGGAGTCAAAACTGACAAGAAAACTGACAATCTTCACAATTAAAACGTAGTTAAATACCACCATTAATCTTAAAAATAAAAATAAATTTGGAACTGTGTATCCCAGACCCCACTTGTAACAAGATACAATACTTGTTTGAAAAAAGCAAGGACTAGTTACGCCACTGCCGGAAAGCATCTCATTCTTAATTAAATTAATTTGATCCCATTTGAAATTTTTAGGGCATTGTTATTTATTGGGGTTAACGGCTCTTGATAATAATGAGGGCAGAAAGTAAAAAAACTCATTATTTAGAACATTAAAAAAAGTGAATACATCTTTGAATTTACTGTCTATCTTTCAGTCAATATAATATAGTTTGTGAAATTAAAAAGACTTAGACTTAGATAAATAGAGCTTGCTCGTCAGTCTATTATGACGGAGCAAGCTAGAAGGCAAGTATAAGTAATCGAAATTAATAGCTACGCGAATTCAAACATTGTAAGTTACTAATCTGTCACAATTTCATTTAACAAAAAGCAACGTATAGTATGAAACTAAAAAGCAGCTTCCTTTTTTGGAAGGAAGCATTTGAATAGATATGTCAAATAGATTAATTATTTATTGTTTGAATTTCAATATAATAATGATTAATAATTTATTGCTCGGTTATCGTCAGCAGCCCTTAAACACTAACTGATAATTCTTCCTGAGCGCAGCCCTGCGCAAAGAGTCGAAGCGCTACCACTTCCTGGAGGAGGATCAGGATGAGGGGGATAAAGTGCGCGAGGCCAGTGAAGCCAACACCAGCAACGTATCGCTACCAGAGCTGTTCAGGGTCCACAAGAAACACAAGAAGAGGATCAAGACTTCGGTCAGTGACAACATCAATGACGACGACGAGGACCTCTACAAGATATCGCAAGTCAGTGGAGACACCCTCAGCAAACTGGTATGTCGCAAGGATTGGTACTGGGGCCGCTTCTATTCATGTAGCAATACAAGGAGGGGGGGGGAGAGAGAGAGAGAGAGAAGGAGAGAAGAGATGAGAGAGAGAGAGAGATGAGAGGGAGCGAAGAGAGAGCAGCGGGCCACCTCATAACTGGTTATGTCGCAAGGATTGGTACTGGGGCCGCTTCTATTCATGTATTCTATTCATGTAGCAATACATGGAGGGGGTGGGAGAGAGAGAGAGAGAGAGAGAACAGTGGAGACACCCTCAGCAAACTGGTATATGTAACAAGGATTGGTACTGGGGCCGCACAGCACAATACGCTACACAGTTTGTTTCTATTACAGGGCCTTGGCAACCGTTTGTTAGGGACTTTACTGCACAGTTTGTTTTGATTACAGGGCCTTGGCAACCGTTTGTTAGGGACTTACTGCACAGTTTGTTTTGATTACAGGGCCTTGGCAACGCCGCCCTCTTCGAGAGCGATCCGAGCGTTGCGACTAGAGGATTCTGCACGTTGATGGAGCCGCGCACTCAGTCTACTGACACGATGTCTGACTCTGTGGGCAACTGTAGCATCCTGGTGAGACTCGTCACATTATCTGTCACCTTGTTTGACCTTGGCCAGTCCTTGGCCATGTTGTTACTGACGTGGTTGTGTCTGTTCCAGGACGACATGGCCGGGATGGGCAAGTCCGTCAGTGCAATGAAGCAATATCTTTCTGTAGATGGACAACATAGTCCGAACTCCGCCGCATCTCGAGCTGACCTGAGCCAGGGGTCGGCGATGGGCGACCAGTGGAATGACGAGGTGAATAGACATGTATACATCATACATTGACCCAGCCCTGGCCTTGACCTACGCCACTCAGACGACGAGAAACCTCCCTCCCCTCCCCTGATGCGGCTCGATCTGTCCAGCACGGGTCTCGCCCACCGACCTGGAACATCTGGATCGCGCATGCTATACTATAACCTTGAAGCCGACCAAGGCCTGTGCAGTGGGCAGATTTTAAGCCTTCATGGGCCTGACTAATGTTATTTCGTATGGAGCGGCCATGTTGGAGATGCTAACGGCGGCCATGTTGGTGGTCAAAATTTACATATTTACTGCAAACATGCCTTGTGCGTTGCGTTTAAGTAAACAAAACGACTACTCAATGCGGGAAATCTTTTCACAGACTAGTAATCATGTTGTTTATTTAGTTTTACAGTAATAAAACTCGCTAAATTAGTCCGACTTCTCAACATCCCTACTGTACTAGAGATCGATGGTCTCCCCACACATCCCCTAGGCTAGAGTAGCGCATTACATTTGAAGGACATTAACGTGAATCTAGTTCCTCCCTGCTAGATGATACTGCGCATGCCCAAGAGGAACGTGTCCGGGGTGTCGGCTATCAGCGAGGAGGGCGTCTTCAAGGCGGTGGAGGTGGAGGACCTAGGCTCAGATGGCGGTGAGAAGATGCACAAGGTCGGGCAGGGCCAACCTCCGGGGGGGTTCATGGCCAAGTCCTCTTTCCAGGAAGAGGAAGAGGATGATGAGGAGGATGAGGAAGAAGAGGGGGACTAACTCCTTGACCCAGAGAAGAACTCATCCGAGGCGACATTCTCTGTGAAAGCTGATTCTACTTAGTATTTTACTTTACTTTTTAGGGTGATTTTAAAAGTTGAATCGTAAACAAAATTTTTGTATAGTTAATTGTGTATTTTCATTGATTTTTTAATTCTTGAACAAGGAATATTTCGAGAAGATATTCCCAGTCATATTGTGTGTATGCAATTTTTAAAAGTTTACCTTAAAATAAATTTTTTGTATCGATCCTGTTGTCTGTTTTTTGGACTACGTATAGCGTTGACATTAAAGTGTAGTCTACAAAACATTCTGTATCATGCTGGATGCAGGGGCAATGTCAACAAATCGGGCGTCGTGTCGGTTTCTATATCAAGCCTGACACGCGCACAGACGAACGGACGGACTGAAGTGAGCTTCGCTCCCTCACTTGGTTCGGGTTCTAAAATAAAATAACATGTTTATTATATTTGTGTCCGTTACAATTGTAATAATGGCCAAGGTGAATAACCCCGTGCACTAGTGCAGCCACATCGTGTGTTGCAGCTAATGTAGCATTGTAGTGTGCTAAACACACATCGTGCTAATATATGTCTTGTAAGTAATGACCAGCTGTACGACCGCTATTCCCCGCCACGCTAGCTATGTATGGTACGTGTACTTGGAGTAATTACAACCGTACTGAGGAAGTCGCATCGAGCTTGGGAAGCACACAATATGTCAACAAGATGCGTGCGGACACCTCCACGCGGACTTCTTTTGTTTTTGCTTCATATCAACAATAGAGGGTCTCACAGGGACCACTTTTAAATGTTTCTTCTCTGAATTGTGTTTAGGTTTCCTAGATTTAAAGGCGAACGAGTTTAGTTTTTTTTCTTTTTAAATTTCCAAGGAAATATAAGATTAATGTCCCTAATATTTATTTCACTTTTCATAAAATTATGTGTAACTTTTCTTTTGTCTGGAATTTCAGCAAAAGTGTTTTGAAGTTCACAGTAGAGAATGTTTTACATTCTAAGATGTAGTAATTATTTTTTAAATGGCAGGGCCTACTGTTCTAAGAAATCTCAGACATATTTTACTGCACTAAGTGGACAAAAAAACCAGAGTTGATATTTTTAAAGTAAAGTTTCAGAAACTCAGAATGAATGTTGTGTATATTTCAACGTAAAGGTTGTGGCGCCTAGATACGCTAGCTTCCGTATTATTATTCTTAGATTCTAGACAGCCTATAACTAATGGAGAAATAATCTCAATCAGTTTATATGGTTACGACCACGGGGATAATGATATGTTTATGGTAATGATTAAGGTTGCATTAATACATAATGTTTTATAATTGGTTATGATTGAGAAGTTAATGGTTAGGTATGGGGAATCTTACATTTTATCGATAATGCTCGCGGTTACCGTTACAGTTACGGTTTTCATCTCCCAGGTTTCCGAGTAGCTGTTCAAGTTAAATAATAAACGTTCAATTCGTTTCGTTTCGTTGTGAATGTGTCAGGGAATCCATTCAAATGTTCGCGCCCACACACTGAGATGTATCATTATCAACGCCCACCCAGATGAAGTCTTCGGATGACCACGTGATTCTCTCTCTCTCTCTCTCGCCAGCATTAGATTCTATTAGAAATCATTTCAAATATGTTTTTCACGCAGTCTTTGTATCACGTTTCACAGTTTGACAGAAATACCTGAAGGAATCCGACTTCTTTGTTGGTCGTGTTTTGTTTTCTCGTTGTTGCAGTTTACTTCTAGTTGCTGTTTTTCTTGTCGTGTCCGTTCGTGTAGGACGCACACAGACGCGCGCACGTACGGAAGTGAGTCTTGAGACGGACGGAGACGTTTTTGCTACGATAACAATTCCGCAAATAATATTTATTACCTTGTTATCCGATACGGCTGGTGATTGTTGTTACTTGGCAACCAATTGATTTATAGTTTGGATTGGTTTGTACTGGCACTAGATAATAAACAGATCTGAGCCTTGAACATCTGTTTATTCCTGTTTTCACAGACACCCGTGACAAGTTTTGAGAACAACTAACAAAATAAGCAAAATCCGTTGCGATTTAAACCTACAAGAAATAATAAATCTAAAATAGGCTTGAAAAGGGGAAGGATTTAATTAGACGTCAAAGGTTTTGTTCTTGAAAAAAAACATTTTTATCGGATAATTGTTTAATGTCAGGCGAGCGATGAAGGCATGCAGTGACCAAGGTGTATCGAATCTTATACGCGCTCTGATCTGCTCAAGATTACCTAAAATTCCGCTCGGAGATTGAGTAAACCTTGCAATCTTTAAGCTATGTTTTCCATAGTACTGTTTATGCATTTCAAAACATGTTCTATATTTGGATGAGCGTAGCGAGCGAAGCGAAGATTCCATTTCACTACACTGGAGAAAAAAATCCGGAATGTTTTTTTTTTCTTTCTGTTTGTATTATTGTGTGTCTATTAGCACGATTCCGGCTAACCCGATACTCCAATTGCGATGAAATTTTATGGAGGCCTTCGAAATCTCTGAACCAAGAACTGCCACGTTTATGAGCGCAATCGAAAAATTATTTCTCATTAAAATTGAAATTTTTCGATTTTTTTCGTTTTTTTTTAAAAATTTCTTTGACTTACAACACATACATGCTTTATCCAAATGTAATGATTTTTTTCACAAAACCTTAATTTTATGAATTTATATATTCGTGTGAAATTCGAGCGCAATCTAAAAATTATTTCTCATGAAAATTGCAATTTTACGATTTTTTCGATTTTTTTAAACTTTCTTCGACTTAAAACACCTACATGCTTTATCCGATTGTAATGATTTTTTCACAGAACCTTGATTTTATGAATTTTTATATTCGTGTGAAATTTGAGCGCAATCGACAAATAATTTTTCATGAAAATCACAATTTTACGATTTTCTAATTTTTTTAAAAACATTCTTTGACTTATAACGCCTACATGCTTTATCTGATTGTAATGATTTTTGCACAGAACCTTAATTTTATGAATTAATATATTGGTGTGAAATTTGAGCGCAAACAAAAAATAATTTCTCATGAAAATCGCAATTTTACGCTTTTGTTCGTTTAAAAAAAATTACGCTCATCCAACAACGCGCCTGAAAAAGCGTTTGCGAAGCTTCCTAGTTATTTTTAATACAATCTAGAAATAAAAAAATCTAATCCAACCGTTGTTTAAACCTGGGTATCCCATATTCCGGGTAAACAGGTGCCTTAGCCAACGATAGACTAGGAAAACGTCAGAGTCCATATGAGAGTCTTTTTTACCACTTGAATATCACATGCAGCATTTTTTTTCTGCGTTTAGTCGATATATTTATTAGTTAGTTCATACATCGGCCTACATTAATTTAAATGTGCATTTTACTTTGTGAAACTTGTAACGGTCTTAAACATTAATTATAGGGGTGGTTGTAGATTAATCGGCCAATCTACCCCCACCCCTTTAGTTAGTAATTATAGTCGTTACAATGTACAAAAAGTGAAATGCATACATAAACTATTGTAGGCCATTATAGTAACTAACTAATAATTAAAAAGACTAAACTCAGAAAGAAACTGCTGCATGTGATATTGAAGTGGGAAATAACACTCTCATATGGCTCATTCATGTCCAATGTCTACACAATTTAATCTAATGGTAACAAAGGCCTATACACTTTGTTTATTTTTCCACTGGTCTTAAGTCTTCATCCTAAATAATTAAACATAATTAAACATTACTAGGACAACGCCAAATTAGTTGTTAGACGAGTGAGCGAGCCATGTGTTGAGTACCCGGTAACATTCCCTTTCCTCCCCACCTAAGGCTGGTTCCAGCATGGTTCTTTCCTCCCTATCTTATTATTTACTAATTTTTTTTATTTATTTAACGTTTATCCTATTCAGTTATAAAAACTGATTTACAAAGGAGGACAACTAAATAAATCTAATTAGATAGATGCAGAAACAACAATAAACTACATTTTCGTAAATATTTGAAATAGTAGCATTACAACAACAATGCATTTAAACACAACAATAATTTTGGTAACAAATAACAAAATATATTATATGCATTTAATGAATGAATCAAATATAAAAAAGGGTGTAGAATGAAAAGAAAAGAAAAGAAAGGAAAAAAACAAAAGGAAAAAAGAAAGAAAAAGACAAAGAAAAAGAAAAAAAGAAAAAAAAGAAAAAAATGATCCTATCATAGGCTAGAGTGGCGCATTATGACCTCACAGTTGACGCGCCCTCATACCAGCTAAACTCAAAACCCTATAATGTATACCTTATATTATATCGATCTAGTTCAAATGTTACCGGGTACTCAATACATGACTCGCTTACTCGTCTAACGCCACGACTATAGGCAACACTCTATTTAACAACAAAACAAATTAAATGAATTGTGCTCATGTTGTTAAGGTCTAAGACCTAAAACATTACAAATCTCTAAGAATTAAAAAGTTGCGACTATGGATATTAACTTAAAAGTAGATTCCCAAGAAGAACACTGCACAGAAACGTTGCGTATAAATACACGCTATGCTAACTAGCGCAAGTAATGAGGCTTGGCCGCTGAGTTAAGCTTTAAAATAAAATACAGAACGGTTGACTAAATTATATCAAGTTTCGACAAGAAGATACAAAATATGTATATTCTCGGGACTATCGTTATTTTCTTATCGAAGGATTCATGATCCGTGGGTTTCGTCACGACGATATGATGTTTATTACCAGACGACGCTTCAAAAGTAATTAAGTATAATCTTGAATATTTCGTTAGATAATCACTAAACATAACAATAACCGTAATTGAATGCATCTCTATATCTGTTCTAATCTGGTTGTTGGCATCATTTGCTCTGGCATTCACAACTTTGGTAAATAAAACTTCCGGCCTATGTGAGTGTGTAATGCACTGCCTCCTAGATGCTAACGTAACAGCCACGAGTAGCATCTAGGAGGCAGTGGTGTGATGTTTGATTTAATTACTCACTGTAAAACCAAACATAGCAAGTTTCTAATGATCGCAACGTGCGCAAGCCGACTAGAAGACGGTAGGTCTATATGAGACGGATGGACGCTCCGGATACTAGGCCCAGATGACTGAGATATCACGCGATCATTAGCCTGAGGACGGGTAATCAAGTCATAAATCAACAGTCATTAGGCCACTGAGCATACAGTGTCAGAGAGGTATAATCAGGATGAGTTTGATGGAAGGAGAGTTTTTGCCATGTTAGAAGTGGTTCTCATGATATGAGAACTCAGTTCTCCTTGTTGACGATTTCAAAACTCGGATAGGATTTATTTGATCCAGTTTCCGAAAAGTAGGGATGGTATTGAAGATCGACACTTTTTTATATTTGATTCATTAATTTGCATTTAATATTCTTTTTGAATTTGTTACCAAAATTGTTGTGTTTTAATTTTAATGCATTGTTGTTGTAATATTACTTAGTTCAATGTTCTGTCTGCATCTATATTATTAAATTTATTTAGTTGGCCTAATTTTAATCAGTTTTTAAACTGCATATGATGGACGTTAAATAATAGTAATAATAAAAAAACTCACCAGGAATTTCATGATATTGAATCGTTTGTTATCGACAGTCGTTTAAAATCCCTAGCTTGGTTTATCCCTTGTATTTGTTCTGATGTTCATATTATTGTTTATCCTTCCTCCCAAGACGTAGACCTTAATATTTTTGTTTTGTTTTTGTTTTAATGATAAATTACAACAGTCGTCACAATGCACTTCATATTTTGGCGGAGCGATTAATCTTCTTTCTAATTTAGATTTAAATCTGTTTCTTTAATTTGTTTTTTACCGAGTTCGCGCTATATCAACTGGGAACTGTTTCGTTTTGTCATGTTTCTTGAGCTAAGAAACGTACAGCTTCAAATCACCAGACACAAGAAGACAAGTGAGATAGGTGTTATAGTAAACTGCAAATTGCTTCACCTCTTTTTGTGACAAGAAGCTTGGTAAACGTAAGAACTTCGTTGAAATTTGTTTTGGTAATATACAATGAACGTTTTGATGATGAATTACCTGGGAGAAGAATTTGCTAAAATGACAAAAGTAATTGTGTGGCTCGTTGGTTTGTGTGGCTCGTTGGTCTTGTTGCTAGCGTATCTGCTTCCAATGCAGAAAGTCCAGGGTTCGACTCCAGCTAAAGTCAGTAGTATTTTCTTCCATCAGTTCGTGTCTTAGGAGTTTGTAAACGGTGACTTTGGAGCCGTCCTAGCAACGAAGCACATAGTAAATTCAGAGTTGTTCTGAATCGGCCTTGTTGATTCTGGCGTTAATTCGCGGGTGTTCGCACTGTCCATACCACTGATTGCTATATTTCCTATCAAAAATATCGATCTTTGGTTGGTTATCGCTCACTCGTCGATTGCGTCGGGGCCTACAGGGTTGGCTTGGTCGCTTTGATTTAAAGTCCTCCACTGAAAATCAGTTATATAACTGAGTGGATAGACTCTAAATACATTTTTTTTTTTGAACTTAAACTTAAACTTTGTTCAACGTTGTCAGATGGAGGTGAATAATAGTAACTCACGAAATATATTTTGAGAGATGTCGGAAATGGTTTTCGGAAAGTATTCAAAATAATGAAGCCGTAAGTTTGGTCGCAATTAATTTACACTTGAAATGAATTGTTCATATAAATTTGTAGCAAATCTTTTAAAACGAAATCAATTTTATGCCTAAAATACGACAGGAGAGCATCAGATGTGTTTTAGAACTTATTGTTAAGTGTAGACTAACTTGGAATAAATAAATTATATTGTGAATAATTGGGTTACGCAGGCAGGGAAAAAGTGAAGGTGAATCACAAAACCCCTTGTCATTCGTAAGATTCTCAAACCCACGTCCGTTGGGGCCATAACCTTTATAGCTCCAATTGTATCAGGTTTGAAGATTTTTACCCCGATTCACATAATATGGATAAATAAAAAATAAAAAAACACAACAGGACAACAGGGGATAAACTAAACTAAATAAATACGAACGGCATAACTAGAAAATCAAAATGTATGAGAATGGCAAATTGGTACAGTACAGTATCACAAGAAAAACCAGGAGATACTGGTGCCAGAACTTTGTCTCCTCATAACTTGGCTGAGACACCCTGTACCTCGTCTATCCTGAGAATACAGTAAACGATTTTGAACACATTGAATAATGTCTATAAAAACAATTTCTATCATATCCGAGAAATTGGTCATACCATTTGTATTTGTAGGGTAAGAGGGCAAAGTTTTGTGGACAGGACACAAAAAACTTTATAGAAACAATCGTTAGAAGGTTGTGTGACTGTGATTGTGTAATCATCAAGAATGGCTTTAGCAGCAGTTTGCTCCACTTAGTCTGACTAATCACAAGCCAAAAAACATTTTCTCACAGCACAAATAAATAAATGACCATAAAAAGTGAATTGAATGCCAGGGGCCAGTGCAAAGTTTCTTGGTGTGCCCTTAATGTTTGACGGCAACACCGGACACTGGTTCTATTGGGGCGACACACTCCCTTTGTTGCTCGCTAAGGTGATTGCGAAAGTGACACAGTCTTTGCCACCAAGTCGAACTTTCATTAATCTTGCATTTCGCAAACGGGAAATAGATTTACTGGTTATTGTACCTTTGGTTCGAGTAACTAATATACTTTACTGTGGGAATTTGGTAACGATTTTCACACGCGTGTTTTTGGTAAAATGGGGCATGACAATAAAACACTATTGCTGAATCCAACCGTCTTAAATGATTTATTCACTTTTTCAAACCGAGCTTAATTCTCGAGACTCTGATTCAGGAGGCCAACAGGTCGATACCTGCTACCAGCAATCCTGATTGAAAGTTTGTTCCAAGGATTTCTTCAGTCGTTAACGCGAATGTTGGACAGTATACACAGGGGCATGAATTGTTTCTGAGAAAATCCCCGCGAGAAATTAAAAATGTAATAACTTTTGTTTCTGACAAGCTCACTCGTTGAAACATATTTCATGTCAGTTGACGCGGGAGTATATAAACTTCTTCACGACACGCCTGAGTGACCACACGACTGGAGAGGCTGATTGGCCCGGGGTCGGCTACGTGCCGCAGCTGGCACGTGACAACATGTGCAAAAAACCTCACACTTTGTTGCGTGAAGTCGCTATCATAGGAAGTGATTGCGGGATTGTCTATTCTATCAGGCGAGCGGCAATGATGTCAGTGATCCGGTGGCTCGAGGTATAATCCCTATGTTCACGAGCCGGCCAGGGCGGGGGTTCGAGTCCCACTGAGGGTGGGCAGGCTGAGTGCGCATGTACGTATAGATGATCAAATATTATGTGTGCTTAAGTTTTGGCACAAAATTTGTTATTAATCATGTCATACTAAACTGATTACACGATACAATTTTTTCCCATCAAATTTTATAGATTTTGAATTTTGGAGAAACCCATATTTCTGTTAATATTTAATAATGTTTGGCAGAAAACATTCCAATTTTGTAATGTGATTTTTTGGTGGTAGGGGGCCTTAAGTTGAGAATATAACATAGTTTAACATAGAAGATTTTAGCAGATACATAACAAATCTACATTGATAATGCGGGGTTCGAGCACAGGTCCCTATTTATGGATCGAACCTACACTTATACTGGGAGGTTAGCTATTTCCGCCTTGGAGAAGGTCAGTGAGTATACCCTGTAAAAACACGTCCATGAACTAGTATTGTGGGCGAGTCAAACTAGGCAATATATTATATATGTATGGTAAACTAGTTGTCTAGCTTGGTAGCACACTGCACTCCAGAGGTCGCGGGTTCAAATACCCGGGCGAGTATTACAGCATGCAAGAGCATGCTGTATAATGATGATTAATGATTATTGATTTTACGTACGCTACATTCTTTTTAATGGAGTAGTATAATGTAAATTTAGATTCATCAATCTATCTATCTATTATCTATCCCATCCACATAAGATCGTTGTCGTGGTGGTCGTCGATAGTCCATGACGACGAGGATTGCCAGAGCTTGACGAGTATATAACTCAGCTACTATTGATGATGTTTGGGAGTTTGTCTTTGACCACTTTCTCGCAGCAGAGGAACTCTGGGCCAAATTCTACCTGAGCACAGATAGTTTATTATTTTCTATGCCAGCATACAAAACATTTTAGCCATAATTTTTTTCTGACATTTTGGGTTAATTAATTGTTATTTTTATTTGTATAAAAAAATCTATTGACCGTGAATCGCAGCGTTGTCTTCCCTATGTGACCTGCGGCTGCAAGGTGACGGCGCCTGCAGCCTGCAAGGAAGCCAGGTGATTGGTTGAGAGTTGCAACACAGAACTAGCGAGTCCAGTTCAGTGCACCGCGGCCTGGGCCCGGCAGTCGCCTCTCAGACCTACGTACGGTGAGTTGAACGCGCGAGATCACACACGGAGACTTCGACGCGCGGGAGACAGAAACTCACGAGGACGGGGAGTCGCTGCTTCGCTCGCACGCACACACACACTTGGAACCAGGTAGGACGAGAAGATTATTGGTGCAAGCGAGTTTTAGTTTTTAGGCGAGTGTGAAAATCTTCAAATAAAAAATTATGGATTGCTGACAATTGTTAGTAAAATTAAAAATCTCAGTCCAAATCTACATGTTTATAACAATTTAAACGAGGCTCTTTTTTCTTCCGATAATTTTTTGGCTCGTGAAGTATAAAATAAAATTTGAAATATTTAATGCATTGTCATTTTATGGATGAGACTTTGCGTTGTGTATGGACACTAGGAAACTTACATTTCGTGATGTTGTATGGTCTTACTCAAGACTGGGTTACCTGCAATACGTTCTGGATTATCCTAGCTAGCTACCAGTTTTCTTTTAAGTGTACCGGTGCGACGAAGCTATGGGATGTGAAATATCCCGGAAATAAATATATTCATAAACAATTTTTTTTTATTTTACTATTTTTTTTAAAACTAAGTGTCATAAGGTAGATCGAATTTGTAAATATGCTAAATCAAGCACATTCCTGGTAGTTTGCGGGTGTTTAGACATAGACTTAGTTGCAAAGGGAATAAGGTGTTCTGTGTGATTTTACTGAAATGAAATAACTTGGGAACTGGGTGCTGCATGGGAATTGGCAATATTTAAAAAAAATATCATGATTACAAATATTGACGGAAATTGTGGAAATCGCTAAATAACATAATACTCAATTCGTGCCCAGGGAAATTATTGTAGTAAGTTATTGAAAAAACTATAAATCACGTAATCTTAAACTAGATAATGTAGTACGTGGGATGTTCCCAGGCGACTGCGAGGCGAACTAGCTTCTCATTCATCTCTGCCAGGCTGGTAGGTCCCACACAAGTGTTCGCGGTCAGCTGTGTGGTGTGCACGGCGGTACTTACTACTTAGCACTCGGTACTTAGCACTCGGTACTTAGCACTCGGTACTTATCACGGCGGTACTGAGCACTCGGTACATGGCAAGTTTACAGACGAATTATTCATTACACGTGTGTTTGGTTTTTTTGTGGAATTGTACTTATTTTCCTCACATCTCAGTTTTAAATAGGTCTTCTAATAAAAATAAAAATAATAATATGTGGTTTGCATAAAAATAAAATAAATCCAAATAATACATAATGTTCATTCGTAACAGTCACTGTAAACAATTTTTCTGTTAGGTTGTAAAATTATTTCAATCGCGTATGTTTTTAGCCAAGTTATTATTGCATAAATAATTGTAAACAATTCGTATTGCAAATTACAATAATTTGTTATTATTTGATGTTGTTGATGTAACGTAAAATTTGCAACAAAGCCATTGAATTTCGCAGTAAAAATACATAATAATTATGCCCAATATGTGAAGAAATTTAGATTCGCACTATGCAGTCATAAAAATTAGCTAAAGAACGGAAAAAAACACTTTTTTTTGAGTCCTACCATTCTTATAGAACTTTGGTGCCATCTCCTCATATTGGACACTCATCAGTTCTAGCATCAATGATACAGCTCCTATAATATGCAGTAAACGGTTTCCGTGAATCACGATACAGTTGAGCAGAATCATTTAGTTTGCGTCTCAGCATCAGTCGGCGAAGATCACGATACGACCTTGATCTTGAGACTTAATAAGATAGTTACGCTAATGACCTCGTGATGAGCCGAGCCACGCAGCTTGTATGACTCGCAACGAAACACATGCGGAGCGTCCTCCCTGTGTGTGGTAGAAATAATGATTGTGGCGGTAGAGAATTAATAAGATGGACAGTTGCACAAGACGATTAGCTCAGCTACTTGATTGCTTTACGTGTGAGGTAGTGCGACAAGCATGAGACGGGAGTACCCACAATCAAACATCAGCTAGACCTATAGTATGAAGAGGGGAGTATAATACTCCCCGATACTAGAGACGAGCTCTGGCGGTCGTCGTCGGGGACCTTTCCCTTTTCCTTTCACGACGACAACCATGACATCCGATGACAAAGAGTAAAGACGATGACGACCTCGACGTGACAACCTCACTTTCCTCCTTCTACCCGTGGCTGGTTCTGACCAGCATTGGATTTTGAGTGTAATTAATGCTTTCAAGGAAGTATGTTCTCTAGATTCTGATAATAGTCAAACAATATGTGATTATCATCTTCAAATTTAAATCTTATACAGACAAGCGAAAAAAAGATACGTTATTCTCAACCATAGTGAGACTCATTTGGTCAATATTAGATCAATATTCCTACACCTTTCTGTACTAGCTCATGACGATCTTTATCGATATCGACTCCATGACGTCACTGGTCGATCTTCAAAGTCGATTGCGACAGACAGAGATTCGGTGGCCGGTGAAGGCAGCGCGGCTCCTCTAGGTGTCATTCACCGAGCTCGAGCTCCCAAATCACGTAGGTATCTGTTTCTTCACAAGTCTGGGCGAATTAATGACCCTGAAAGTTTGTTTTTAGTCTATCAGTTTACACGCACGCGTGGTCACGTGACCACGTCGCAAGAAGAGGACGCTTAGCCTAGCTAGGCGAGCTTTGGGCGGGTATCCGAGCTAGAAAAACACGAATTGTAAAAATAAATGTGGAATCACTAGGTGTACTTGCTTGAAAAACAGCACTATAATCAATATTCAAACGCTAGTGATTATTGAAATGATTCCTCGATTTTTACTAAGCTATATCACTCCACGAAACTAGAGGCAAGCTCTGGCAGTCGAAGTCGGGGACCCCTCCCTCTTCCTATGACGACTTCCCCGACAACGACGACCATGACAATACAAACGATGTCACAGACGATGACAGCGATACATGAGAACCCCTTTTTCCTCCCAATACCCATGGTTGGTTCTGACCAGCATAGCATTTAAGTAGCGCATTATGACCTTACGGTTGACGCGCCCTTAACGAGTAAACTATAAAAAGTCTACACTTGACTCATTATTTGAAAGAACGCTCGAACTACTAAACTAGACACGTAACAAAACATAGAATTATTTGAGATAAAAACTATGTTCTTCTTGCGACCGGCAGCAAAAAACTAAATAAAACTAGTCTCCCGGTTGACTTGATCGTGGGATGAAGAAGCAGAACAAAAAATTACACCTTTGTTGAAAATCCTTAATTGTATCCTTGTGTGTGTGACGGAGAGAAATAACGCCAACGTACATGATTTATTTTGGGATGTTATTGGTTAATAATAACCCCGACCAGAACTTTAAGTATAGAATTACACCCAATTTGTTTCTTTAATCATATAGGGCCTAATCAGACAAAAAGTTGAGGAGTTGAAGACTGCAAATTAAGACACAATTGTCCCCATGCCCTCCCCTTGCCCGAAGTCCTTCGCCTGCCCCCGCCCCGGCCCCTTGCCCCCGGACACCTACCCCCATACCCTCCCTTGCCGTGTCCTTCGCCTGCCCCCGCCCCGGCCCATTGCCCCCGGACACCTACCCCATGCCCTCCTTGCTTGTGGCTGGTTCTGTCCAGCACAGGCCTGTCCACCCCGCGTCACCCCTTACGTTCCACCCTTGTGACAAAATATAAAGTTTTTAAGTAATTATAATAAACACCCCAAAGTCGTTGTTAGACGAGTGAGCGAGTCATGTCCACCAACATTCCATGTCCTCCCAAGCCTATCATAATAGGCTAGAGAAAGTGGCGCATTATTACCTTACAGTTGTCGCGCCCTTATATCAACTCAAAACCCTATCATGTTTACCTTATATATCAATCAACTTAAATGCAAATGTTCCCGGGTACTCAACACATGACTCGCTCACTCGTCTAACAACGACTTTGACGTTTTCCTAGTAAAAAAGTCATAATATCTTAAACTATTTTGAGCTTGATTAAATGCACGAATCAAAACATTATCTGGAGTGGTAATCATGGAAATTGTCAACAATGAGGCAAGTTGTGAAGTGAACTGGGTTTCAGCCGTTGCCTAGGAAAATATGACAAGGTGGTAAATTTGTGTTTTGAAAACTTTAACGTAGGCCTACAATCAATAAAATATATCCATAAGAGCATGTTCGTCTGCCATGCCGAGACATTTATATCGTTGTCGGCTGTGTAGAGCAACGATTGTGTTGCGTGAAAACGAAACCGATGAGCTGCTACGGCACGCGTATAAGATGCACAGGGACCTGCAGGACGCGACTGGTCTGTTCATACTCGAGCTCGAATACTCGGACTCAGAATATGGCGACACTGACTCGAAACAGCAGCCCTTGTGCGCCCGACGGACGTTGGTCCTTCCGAAAGTTCCCGCGGACAGTGAGAAGAAGGAACATGGAGCAAAGACACAAACTCCGAGTGTTAGGGGAGTCGGAGAGGGGCCCTTGTGAGGTACACGTGGAAGTACTTGACTAGCCTACTTGACGAATGTTAGCTCCGGTTCAAATACATTCAATAATAATAACAATTAAATTAATATCGAGCCCTATTTCCAACTAAGTCGGATAGGGGGGTGCGGTGGGTGGGAGGTTCCCACCACGTTCTTGGCTCCCCGGGCTAGCCATGCCTGACGCTTCTCCCACATCATCTTTTTCTTTCTCTGCATCATCTACTTCACTGTTTTCCTCTTCAATGTCTTCTTCCTCAGGGACCTCCACCAGTTTTTGCCGTATTTTTCGTTCTTTCATTAACATCTTTCCTGGTTAATCCTTTCCCAAGCTGCATTTCTCCTTTTCAAATCCATTGCTATAACTTCTTCCCATCTCAGTCTGGGCCTCCCTCTTTTTCCCTGTTTGTTTCCTGCATCTTGTTCATACTATATCTTCGGAATCCTGTCCTTTTGCATCCTCTTCACGTGTCCAAACCACCTCAGCCTTTCTTTATAATAATACGCCCTGTGGTGTGTTCCATCCTGTAGATGTTTAGTTACATGGACTTGAATTCATTCACCTGACCAAACTGATTTGTATTTTATATAATCATGGACCCAATTTATTTTCAATCGCTTCCAAAGTAGCTAGCTAGTCTTCTTGTTATATCGGATTAACGATCTGTTCACAGCGGTGACCAACAGGTTCCAAATCCGGTCTAAAACTGATCATTTGGTTATTGTAAAACATCGTTTGACCCGCGTGTGTATCGGCTCAGAACATTACATTCCAGGATACACTGGCCTCTAAACTACTCTAAACCGCGGGTCAATGGCTCGACACCACCCATTCCATTGGTAATCCTGGTTCATGATTTAAAAGTAATTTCTCAGTAAAATGATTCAGACTGGGACCCAAGTTTTGAAAAATGCGTTTGCAGCCACAAGCCACCGTCAAAACGTCAACCTGTCCTACTAATCCTGTCAATTAAGAATTTTGGAGGAAAAAATTGCGATGTCGCTGAATTTTTGCAGAGACCTTTCTTAAAGGATACTTATCAACATACTAAAACTCCCCTACAATCGGACTGGAGCTTCGGCCGCCATATTGGAAAATGGCGGCCAAAAAGTGTTTGTTATCGAATATCTCCAAATTCGTTTGAGATATAGACAAAATATCTCAATGGCAAAAATATTCCCCATTTAATTCCCTACAAAACAGGTGTCTTCTATAGTTTTGGTAGGGGCAAAGGTTACGTCACAAAATCGTGGTTTATATGTTGCTTATTGGAGTACGAGCTAATTTCCAAATTTTCACGCCCAGCATCAAACAATGCCCGGTAAATCCGTAAGAAATCGATTTAAATACAAAAAAACTTTTGTACGGGGTTCATGAAAGCTTCCATTAGTATTTTAAAAAAATCAGTTCTGCGAAATCGGATTTTGCATTTACCCGGAATTTGGGTTTTTCCATTGTTGGCATTTCCTAAAAAATGCCATATTTTACTGTCCATTATTAAGCACTAAATAGCATTGAAGGAAAAATTCTTTCTACGCACATTGAAATGACTTAAATAATGATCCGATTACAACCAAAGTTTAAATCCAATATGGCTGCTAATTCCTAATATTCACAATATGAATACTGTTTTCGTGCTGTTTTTACACTCTTTTTGTTACATAATTCACTTTGATGCTGTGGATATTAGGAATTAGCAGCCATATTGGATTTAAACTTTGGTTGTAATCGGATCATTATTTGAGTCATTTCAATGTGCATAGGAAGAATTTTCCTCCAATGCTATTTAGTGCTTAATAATGGACAGTAAAAAAGGGCATTTGTGAGGAAATGCCAACAATGGAAAAAACTAAAATTCCGGGTAAATGAAAAATTCGATTTCGCAGACCTGATTTTTTTAAATACTGTTGAAGCTTTCATAAGCCCCGTACAAAAGTCTTTTGTATTTAAATCGATTTCTTACGGAATTACCGGGCATTGTTTGATGCTGGGCGTGAAAATTTGGAAATAAGCTGGTACTCCATTGATTAACATATAAACCACGATTTTGTGACGTAACCTTTGCCCCTACCAAAACTATAGAAGACACCTGTTTTGTAGGGAATTAAATGAGGAATATTTTTGCCATTGAGATATTTTGTCTATCTCAAACCAATTTGGAGATATTCGATAACAAACACCTTTTGGCCGCCATTTTCCAATATGGCGGCCGAAGCTCCACTCCGATTGTAGGGGAGTTTTAGTATGTTAATAAGTATTATATAAGGAAGGTCTCTGCAAAAATTCAGCGACATCGCAATTTTTTCCTCCAAACGACAATATACGATCTTATTTGACAGGATTATACCTCGTTTCGGTGACTTGAGACAAATGCAATTGTTTTGAAATCATAACGTACGTTTTGTGGGATAAATGTGTGTTGAGTCGAGAAGCTTGGTGAATTTAAAACAGCCCCCAACCAATCAGAATTGCGTATTATTACGCTTAGGGTCACGTGACCAAAACGTACGTTTCCACCCCCGGCCGAAAAGCTCGTGGTTTGGTAATTTGTAAAACTTGTATTTGGCTCAAAACGTTCGTTTTGGTAGTCACGTGACGCTCCAAGTCACACGTTTTCCAGAGGTGACTGTTACGTAAGTTTCCAAAACTTGTGCTCCAGGGCTTGGAAATAATGAAAGGGATTCTTACAGAGATTCCTACGCTGGTTTGAGCTAAGAAATAGATGTGTTTAGTTCACGATAATACTAATGTATTACATTGTAATCTGTGTTTATTATGTCGTTTGTTTCTATATTTAATAGTCAAAGAACATTTATGGAAACCGTGCACGTCTCCCGTTTTATCATAACGTAACAATAACCAACTTTTCTATTCCAATGCAGCAAAAACATAAATAAATAAATTCGTAACTAGAGTTTTCCCACTCAGCCATGCATTAGAAAATACAGTCTCTTCTTTTTTTTTTGTATGTCCACATTTATGGCTTTTTGGGCTCAATTTATAGTTATTTTATTCAAATTCAATTAGTTCAATTGATCACTAATAAATGAAGTAATATTGAAAATTATGGTTGATGTTCTTTCCGGGTGAAAAGTGGGCTCGTTGGGGGGGGGGGGGAGGGGGGAATTTAAATCTGACAATTCAGGATAATTCTTGTATCTGTCCTTTGTTTACCTCTGCACATTGTCTCGCATCGTCTCAAATCTCCACCTCGCCAGAATGAATGAACGGCAAAGAAGAACGGTGACAATGATTTAGCTCGAGTGTGTTACCTTATGACCGAACGTTTAGAAACGAGCTCTGCAAACACAAAAACTAATTGTGTTAGTGATGCTACGTGACGAGAAGTGCCCAATAAAAACTAGCGCACGATACCGAGCTCTAGTTTTACAATCGTGCGGTGCACGCACGTGTCTTGTCTTGTCAGAACCGACAGTTTGACCGACTCTTATTCCAGAGGTCCCGGGTTCGAATCCCGTCGAGACCGGGTTCGAGTCCCGTCGAGACCGGCAATCCGAGGTGATCCTCAGTCGTTGAATGCAAGGGTTCGAGTCCCGTCGAGACCGGCAATCCGAGGTGATCCTCAGTCGTTGAATGCAAGGGTTCGAGTCCCGTCGAGACCGGCAATCCGAGGTGATCCTCAGTCGTCATGCGAATGCAAGGGATTTAGTCCTCTTTAACAGCCCTCGGACATCCCTTCACAATTGTCCTAAACTCATCAATATAGGCTACAAGAGGGGCATGAATTGCACCCTGGGCAGGCTTCCCACAAAAAGTAAAAAACGATAGTTTGTGTTGCACCCTGTTGCCTGGTCATGTGCGCACGTGTGTGATGGGAGGGGGGGGGGGGGGCTAGACATACCCCTTCTGCCCCTACACGTTATATAATCTATACCCACAAGCCACATTTGTCTTTAGCTTCACCTATGTTTTTAGCTTTCTTTGTCATGGAGGCAACTTATCACCCAGAAAGCTTTCACGTAAGGATAGGATACCCACTGTAGGGTGCACATCAGCTTCGCCCTGGGTGACCCTATTGACTAACTGGCACCTGGGTGTCGGGATTCAAGCGTGACCTCCAAGTCAAAGAACGCCCGCAGCTACAGACCCAGAGTAATGCTTGTGGTTAGCGTATCTGCTTCCAATGCAGAAGGTCCAGAGTTCGATTCACTCTAGTCAGAAGTTTTTTAACTTCTGATTTGGACTTCAGTCCATCAGTTCTTGTCTAAGGGATTTGTAAACGGTGACTTTGGAGCCGTCCTAGCAACGAGGCACATAATAAATTGAAAGTTGTTCTGAATCGGCCTTGTTGATTCTGACATTGATCCGCGGGTGTTCGCACTGTCCATACCACTGATTGCTATTTTTCCTATTTAAAAAAAAAAAGATCTTTGGTAGGTTATCGCTCACTCGTCGATTGCATTGGGGTCTACATGGTTGGCATGGTCGCTTTGGTTTACTGTCCCCCATGAAAATCAATTATATATGACTGAGTGGGTAGACTCTAAATTTGAATTTATTTAATACAATATTGTTGTTGGCTCTCGAGAGCATAGCACATCGAAAATTTCCAGAAAATCAGAGATACAATAGTTGCTCGGTAGACCCAACTAGACTAAACGAACAAGAAAGTAGGGTAGGGAGCTAATAATAGTGTTCCCCTATCGTATGGTCGTGTTTCACTGAAACATAAAGAACTACTCCAATATTGTAGGGACTAGGGAGGGGGACAGATGCGCCTACCCCCCCCCCATGTTGTTACTTGTTACAAGATAACTTTACCCACCCTCGCGTGTAAGTACTAAGTACCGAGCTTAGCACGTCGTGCCTGGTAAAGAGGAGTAATTTAATCTTCAAGGCGGCTACTTCACTTGTAAACCACTGCATGGTCGACCGAGCGCGTCACAGGCTAACAACGTGTCTGGTCTGGTGTAAAAACACACTGGTTGTAAGATAATAGTTACATACCCTACATGGCGAGACGAAATGTACATTATTATAGTTGTTGTAGCAATCAAGATCGGTGCCGAAGAACGGAATTTTTACGACTAATTTTAGCTGCGCATAATTTCCACAATTTTGACATTTGATGCAGTTATCTTAAAAATTCGTAAGCTACAATGCTTGATTGCAGGAAGGAGACGCACTCTCAAGGTTCCCCCAAATTCCGCTCGGAGATTGAGTAAACCTTGCAATCTATACACGTATTTTGTTCTGGCTATGTTTTCCATAGTATTGCAACAGATGGTACTACACTGCGTTATATGCATTTTAAAACATAAATACAATCCAGAAATTTATAAAATCTTTCCCGACCAGGGGGATTGAACCCAGGTCTCCCACATTCCGGGTTTAAGGGCGCCTTATCCAACTAGACTAGGGAAACACCAAAGCCGTTGTTAGACGAGTGAGCGAGTCATGTGTTGAGTACCCGGGAACATCTGCATACAAGTTGATAAATAAATGATGGTTTTGAGTTTATTTGTTATAAGGGCTCGTCAACTGTAAGGCCAAAATGCGCCACTCTAGCCTATGATAGGCTAGGGAGGCCTAAGGTAGGGGGAAGAAAGGGAATGATACCGGGTACTCAACACATGGCTCACTCACTCGTCTAACAACGACTTTGGCGTTTTCCTAGTTACCTATAGCTGCTATAGTCATTAGTCCCTAGGTCCTAGGAGATGGTCACGTGCACGGCCTTCTGTACGACCAAGTGTGACTCACCTCGTCTTGTTCATGTAGTGGACAGAGAGGGCGGCACTCCCAAGTCTCCGACACACACTATATACAAGCCACTCCGCGCAGGAACGTCGGCGTCCCGGTTAGCACATTCCACCGCGGTGCTACTGCGAGCTATGCGCCTGCACATTGCACTTGACTCGCGCTCTGTGGCGATAGGAGTAGCTGAGGGGGGTGGGGTGACAACACACGCGTAGCACTGCGTAGTCCAAGGGGCGGCTCGCCGGACACTCCAGATTGTTAGTAGCTGAGGGGGGTGGGGTGACAACACACGCGTAGCACTGCGTAGTCCAGGGTCGGCTCGCCGGACACTCCAGATTGTTAGTAGCTGAGGGGGTGGGTGACAACACACGCGTAGCACTGCGTAGTCCAGGGGGCGGCTCGCCGGACACTCCAGATTGTTAGTAGCTGAGGGGGGTGGGGTGACAACACACGCGTAGCACTGCGTAGTCCAGGGGGCGGCTCGCCGGACACTCCAGATTGTTAGGCTGGTGCGATTACGGCGCCACTAATGGGTTCGAGTCCCGCGTATGAAAATTAGTTTTGCAATTTACTTTCACACTCATTTATCACTCCTAAGTCTCATCGAATATTGATATTGTGATTACAAAGACGTAAACAATAAAATGTCTAAAACGAAGTGGTGGCTGATTCGAGAGGGTCCGGTCGTATGCCCGCGGCCGGCAATCCTCAGTGAAGGTTGTCAATGCGAATGCAAGGGATTGAACCTTCTAAAACACCCCGAGGACATTCATATTAACAACCCCTAACAAATACCCTAACTCAGATGCAATTGATTGGACATGAAAAGGAGGAAAAATTCCAAAATGCAATTAGTGTAATTACTAACTAGTTGTGACAGAAAAATTACTATTTTACCAGCATTGCGATTATACAAGAACATCAGGAAATAGGTCATAGTTTTAGTCTCTGTCATTATCGACAGTGTCGGCTAAAAAGCCTCTGATTCAGGAGGTACCGGGTTCGAATCCTGTCGAGACCGGCAATCCTGACTAAGGTTTTCCCTCAGTAGGTAGGGGTAATGCGAATGTGAGGGATTGAGTCCGCTCTCAGACATCCCTTAAGAGGGGCTTGTATTGCACCCTGGGATTCACCCCCCTCTCTTCTGTTCCAGCTGAGCATGCTGCCCAGGGCTGTGTTTCTGCTGGGCTGCCTGGCTTTGTGTCAGGGGTTCCTGGGGAGCGGGGACGACCAGTACATGAAGAAGTTCGCCTACAGGAAGGTAACTCACCACTTCACTCCACCTATGTACACCGGCGACCATAAGTGAATCAAGGGGCTAGTTGTATCCAGTATACATAGGCCAAGATTTACTTCTGTTCGAGAGTGTCCATCTTAAAATTATTAACAATCTGTAGTATAAACAAAACCATCAAGACAATACCCACACGCTTTACATTTTATTTATTTTTGTAGGTAGGCCTGCCCTCTTCCCCAAATAAATTACTATCGGTTCACCTCCCACGAGTGAAGACCAGGGCAGGTTATTCATGATCGTGTGCTTCCCCGTCCTCAGGTGTACGAGAGTTGTTTCGGCATGGCCGTCGTCAGACAGATCCGTCGCGAGAAGCAGGAGGCGATAGCCAAGTGTCGTCGTCAGGCGGGAGCTGCGACGCCGACCGTCGCTAGCTCTCAGTCCCCGAGCGATCCCGAGCCAAGACCCGAAGTTGGGGCCGAGCGTCGGCGCCGGCGCAGTGAGTCCCTTCCCGTCCAAGAAGAGGCCGAGCGTCAGCGTCGCGCCAGGGACCGCTGTTCGACCCCACCAGGCTGCAGGAACTCTTCGGCCTCAAGTCACAGGTGAGTAACGCGCACTAGGCCGGCTCGGACCCTGTAAGAGGCTAGGTCCAGGGACCGCTGTTCGCCCCACCAGGCTGCAGGAACTCTTCGGCCTCAAGTCACAGGTGAGTGGACTCTCTTTCTCAGAGGCCAAGCAAACAATTTTACACTTTTCTTGACTCGTCTTAAAACAGCCCTTACACGTTAAAATCACTTGTATCTATAGATAGTCACATGAAGACGGGTTGACCCCTGAATAGGTTATTTGTAACGCAATGTAATGATAGTGTTGTTGTTGCAGAGCGGCTACATCCAGGCAGCCCAACACCAACAACAGCCAAGCCCGCCGCCCCACCAGCCGTACCACCCCTTCGGCTACTCCGGGGGCCACTACACCCACTCCACCCCCAACTACCCCCAGCAGTACCCCCAGCAGTACCTGGCGCAGCAGTACCCCGGGCAGCAGTTTTACGGGGGGCAGACGTACTCCGGACAGAACGACCGCATGACCAACCCCTACGCGGCGGCGCTCAACGCGTTCTACCCCCAGCAGGGGTACAGCTACCCCCAGGCGATCTATGCGCAGTCATCCTTCTTCCCCTTCGGGATGTACGACAGCTCCCGGAAGAGAGTTTCGGTGAGTCCTGTCTGCCTTTCTTGTATGGTTAGAGATCTAACTTGTCTACAGTGATATTTACTAATTTATTTAAACATAATTGACACACATCTAAAGGGGAGATATGGTGGCTTCTGCCCCCTCCCCCTCCCAAAATTTGAAAATAATATATATAATTTACAAGGTAAAAATCGTTAGTACAAAATATTCAAAGGTTTTGTTGTAGAAAATTTGGTTCATATTCTAACTATATTCAGACAGTTCCCTCTTCATGAGTTACCAAAAAAGACTACTAATATCATAACAATTTCATATGTGTTTTGGGCCACATGTCAAGTTGTAAATACTGTAGTAATTTGACAATATTATTATAATGTTCCTGATTTTATTTTTATTTTTCAGAGAAATATGAACATCCAAACCCAGTTGGATTCGTTGAACCGAGCAATAGGAGCGAAGGCAGAGAACGTGTCTTGCCACCTGCAGGAGCTCGGTTATGTGAGTAGATAGTATATTTTACTTCTAATGTGGACTTTAGTTCATAAATTGGCTTAGGAATGTGTAAACGGTGACAACGAAGCACATTTTAAACTCTATAATGTTGTTCTGAATAAGCTTTGTTGATTCTGTTGCTGTCGCGGGTGGAATCGTTTGGCCCGTGTTTAATATTTAAAATATCTGTTGTTGGTACTCAACTCTATCATCAATACTCTAGTTGGTCTTTGTTTGCTCGTCAATGGTGTAGGAGTCAACAGAGTTGGCTTGGTCGGCTTTAAATTTAATGTCCACTGAATATCAGTATGTGACCGAGTTGGTACCTACACTCTAAATAGGTATAAATATATTTTTAACTTATTTTATTCGTAGAACTGTCCACTAATGTCTGTTCAGCAAGGACTATCACTCTTGTAGGTGACTTACGTAGGTGACGCAGATGGCCTTTCATAATTTCATAATTATTGTATTAAATATTACATGTTTGTGTGTTTGCGAGCAGCTGGACGACAACCTGGAGCCCGACTACAAACAGATCTCGGAGCGAGTGCAGCGTCTTCCTATCGAGGAGGAGTTGAAGAGGGACATGATGGATGGACTGGAGTTCTGCAAGAGATTCTCGGTGAGTTCGTTGCACGCTTGACCGTGTTTGTTTACATTACATTGCTACACCTGATTCAAGTAGTCAATACCTTTCTGCATTACACACCCATTGGATATTTTATATGCTTTTTAATAAATAAATAATTATTAAAAATAAATGTTATGTGTGCATTACCCGTGCGTCGTGTTGATGTTAATAGGAATACAAACGTAAATTAAAGACGAGGAATCAAGAGAATATCCGCAATTTAACTAAATACAACAGCTTATATTCATAGCATACAATCCAGAAATTAAAACAATCTAGCTCGACCGGGGACTGAACCCAGGACTTGAGCTCTAATGACCAAACTACGTTTTAAAACTTTATGTGTAGGCCTAAAACTACTGCTAATTTAATCCAAACTTACTCGAGAATCTTAGTGGCGGGTATATTAGTGTCTCTATGGCAGTGAGACTTCTTCACCAAACATCCTGGTATCAACACATAAATACATATTTCTTGTAGTTGGATGAGCATAGCGAGCGAAGCGAAGATTCCATTCTACGACACTAGAGAAAAAAATCCGGAATGATTTTTTTTTTTTAACTTTCTTTCTTTTTTTGGTATTTTTGTCTGTTTGTCCACACGATTCCGGCTAAACCGATACTCCGATTGCGATGAAATTTTATGGAGACCTTCGAAATCTCTGAACTTAGAACTGTCACGTTTTTGAGCGCAATCGGGAAATTTTTTCTCATAAAAAACGCAATTTTACGATTTTTTTCGATTTTTAATAAAATTTCTTCGACTTATAATACCTAAATGCTTTATCCAATTGTTATAATTTTTTCACAGAACCTTATTTTATGAATTAAGGGGAATCCCTAGACCCAAATATGATTTCTTAAGAATGCAGTAAAGACGTCTGAAAAGAAAGTAGAATGTAAGAGGGGCTTAATAAAAGAGCGGATTATTTTTTTGAATTTTTTTACGGGACATAACCTCAGAATCAACAATGTATTCAAATTACCGGAATCAGTTGTTCAAGTTCAAAATTAAATTTTGAGCAGCGGTTTTTTGCATATTGTTTTTACACTCCTTTATCTACAAATTTAAATATAAGGATTATTGGTTTGGATTCAAGCGTTGTACGATTTTTTCCGTTTAACGGTACAAAATTTGAAATTGTACCGGCAGGCGAAAAAAATTGTGCAACGCAACAAACCATATAAAACCAATAATCCTTATATTTAGGTTGTAGATAAAGGAGTGTAGAAACAATATACAAAAAACCGCTGCTCAAAATTCAATTTTGAACTTGAACAACTGATTCCAGTAATTTGAATATAATTGTTGATTCTGAGGTTATGTCCCGTCAAAAAAATTTCAAAAAAATAATCCGCTCTTTTATTAAGCCCCTCTTACATTCTACTTACTTTTCAGACGTCTTACTGCATTCTTTAGAAATCATGTTTGGGTCTAGGGATTCCCCTTAAGATATTCTTGTGAAATTCGAGCGCAATTGAAAAAATATTTATCATTAAAATCGATATTTTACGGGTTTTTTCTTTTTTAAACAATTCTTTGACTTATAACAACTACATGCTTTATCCGATTGTAATGATTTTTTGCAGAACCTTAATTTTATGAATTAATATATTCGTGTTAAATTTGAGCGCAATCGAGAAATTATTTCTTATAAAAATCGCAATTTTACAATTTTTTTAAAACGATTAATTTAAAACAAATTTAAAAAATGAAGTTCATTTATTTTTTATTTAATTTAATTTAAATTTTAAAAGCATTTTAACTTAATAATGATTTTTCCACAGAACAACAGAAAATTCGCATAACACATGGCAGCTCAATGCACCAATTACGCTCATCCAACAACGCGGCGGGACTTAAGCGTTTTCCTAGTATTAAATCTTGCTGCTCAAGACTCACCAAGCAACGAGTGAACTAATGTATTGTAACACGTGTTCTAGCAATGTATGCCAGACATGAGGAAAGAGGAATCAAAGCTACCGAGAGATCAAGACAAGCAAATGTTCTTCTTCAGTTGTTACAAGGTAAGAAGTCGACAATTTGGCAAGAGGTTAGCCTATCTTGTTTTGTTGGAAGAGCTATTCTAAACTGTGGCTTGATCCAGGAACTAAAGCTAAGTAAAATGAGATATAGGACACTTGAATCCTAAATATCAATTTCCACCAGTGATGAATCTATTCCACAAAGCAGTAATATTGGTGGAGGTGCCGGGTCGGGACACACATTTTCACACAAATAAGACTTCCGAGGTAAAAAATCAAGAACAAATCAAGATCCTGATGTTTTTACATTGTAAGCGTAATAGTCAAGAACTTTCTTGTCACCCATACTGTAAACTGTCCTGTACGTAGCAGATTTACAAAGCTATGGAATCGTATGTTTCTCCTGAAATATCGATAAAAGTTGTGGTGCAGATAAAGTTGATGCCCAAGTACCAATACCGAAACAAGAATATGTCGTAAATGTCTTAACTAGTTATAAATTTTAGCCCAAGTACCACATACCTATACAAGGTAATTAATTTATGGTCACTTCATCTAAAATGTTATTAATTTTACCCTTTACCTTCACGGTATAAAAAAAAAATCGACAAATAAATAATAAATAATTAAACATAGACAAAAAAGGAGTTCAATCACCAATCATTTAAAAAATACTTTTTGCGAATAATTTTTTTTAAACTATGGATCAACCATCAATCCTTTGGTTTTTGTGCTGACGTATTTTTTGAATTGATCAAAGTGTTAAATTTGTTTTTCAAATTTGGTTCTGGAAAAAATCTTTTATTGATGTTTTTTTTAAATTATAAGTAATTAAAATTATTAATTTTTTTATGAAATAACTAATTACGTAATCTGAAAAAAAAATATGTTAATATTGCAATTTTCATTCAAGCAATACAATTATTCAATGCGCTACAAATTTTACACGACGAATTTAACCTTCCATGAAATTAAGGTTCTATAAGATACCAAGATCAGTTACTAATGATTTAAACGTGTCTATGTTTTAACTGCAAAAGAATTGCATTCTCAAAAAAAAAAAAATTTTTTGTAACCCAAGTAAAAATTTGTCAAATATCTTTATTTGAGTCTAAATTAACGTAGGCTTTTCGATTAAGCTCAAATTGTCCACACGAATAATACATTAAGTGGATCATGACAATATTTACAGAGTGTTATGATAAAAATCACAATTTAATACAATACGGACGTAAATGCCATGTTTAAGTAACGTAAAGTCAAGAATTTTTTACAATAAACTTCGAATATAGATTTAAATATGTCGTTTTTCTAATAGAAAAATTTTACTCCGTAATTGGTCAGATCAAACGTCAATGATTTGTAATGTTCAGGATTGTTCAAGGGCTACACTAAAATTGTGAACTCCCCCAATCTGGATAGCTTCATGGGGTTTAAACCGATCGTGGTTAAAAACACAGAAAATACAAATAAAATAAATAAGATAAAAAAAATCCGGATTTTTTTCATCCATTATTGTAAAGAATCTTCGCTTCGCCGACTAGCTGCTATCTCTCATCAATGATCAAAGTGTTAATTTTTTTTTTTCAAAATCTTGAAAAGGTAAAGTGGCAGCCATCTTGTTTTTGTTTGTTTTCTTAGGAGTGACTAGTGCACTAGAAACTAAAAGTTGGAGCATAACTTCTGAATAATAAGACCCTGATAAAAATTGGCACGTGGAGATATTGTTTAGGAATAAATTTCCGAGATGATGCAATTAGTTTTGTATCCAATAGTAATTCAAAATTTTGACTTTATGATTCAAATTTACACAAATTTGCATAACCTACCATCACAAAAGTAGCCATAAGAGATGATTTTTCCTACAGACATTTTTTTAATAATTAGGTTATGTGATATGCTAATCTATATTTTTAAATCTCAAAATATTTGCAAAATTCTCAAATTTTAAAATTTAAAAAAATAAACCTTTTTTTTGGATAGACCCAAAGTCAAAATAAATAGGTTACATCAAATAAATCTCTAATTTCGAAATTTCCAAAAATTAGTAGGTCTAGTTTACGAGTTACGACTTCAGTGATTGCCCGAACCCGTCCATAACACAGCGGCGGCGCGCGTGGACGTATTAGTTGCGTCCATAACAGAGAGAGGGTTAATTGATAAATAGAGGTCAGCTATATTTAATTTGAATCAGAGAGGACCCTGTAAATTCCACTTTTAAGAAAACTACATCGACAAACATAAAGCTCTATATAACCAACCATCATCTAGCAGGAACTTCATAAAAGTTTGAAATATGTAGAGTGGTGTTCATTATTGACCACAGGGGTCTAGTTGTATCTACTACACTCAACCCTTGATTTAGTTCTGGTCCAGGGCGTACGTAATGTTTGCTCACCTTGTTCTCGCCTGTCAACAGCACAAGAAGCTGGAGGCGTGCCTGATGAAGGATGTGCGAGAACGCTTCATGACGGACGACCCTCTGACCGGCGACGAGCTGACGGCCGACGATCTCAGGTCGCTGCCGAGGGCGCGGAAAGCCAAGATGCCCAGCGGCTTCCGGCCCGAGTCACAGACGGAAGACGCGCTCTTCCACGACGACGACGACACGTACTTCGTGTGATAGTAAACACTGTTTGTGAACGACGGACGTTAGGACAAAATACGTAACCATTCACTATTATATTTATTGAATTAAGGGCTCATTGTGAAAAAGTTTTGTGTGTTGAATGAATATATTTTGATTTTCGGTATGGTTTTGATACTCTTGACAGTAAAACACAGCTAGTTACAATACAATAAGTAAGTCTATGTCAGCAAATACAACCCGCTAAAAGTGGACTAAACAATACTGGAACTATACAAAATGTATTTTAGTTTGAATCTCAATGAAATCAGTTCTTAATAACCAAACTCATTGCCATGGTACCTAAAACTGGCTTTGTTGCACTAAAAAAAGGGATAGTACCGGTACCTTGACAACAATCAATTACAGGCAAAGTACAAGGACCATGTTTTGGGGAAAATGTTCTGCATCTGTCATTTGATTATATATTTTGAAATTATTTTATAATGTAGACTAGTAATGAATTAATTATCAATACTACAAAGACAATGAAAATTATCTCCCGATAATATTAATAGCCAATACAAATAGACACTTAACTGTGTACATCATTTTTTTTAGCAATACACAAACACCAGGCTACTGAAGTTGTGATTGGTGATGTGGAAAAAGGTCAGTGCACATTGGTGCTGTAGATTGTCAAAACATACAATAACGAACGACCAACAATCAAAGGATCGTAATGCGTGTTGACGTAGACATTGAGCAAAGATGTACCTAACTTAGATTAGATATTAATATTATGTAAAACTTACAGGTAGATTGTTCACTAGATGAAAATAGTATAAAACATATGTGAAATAATATAGACATTATTTGTCATATGTTTTCAAACACATTTTGTATGAAAATACATATTGTCTTTTGAACATTAAATATACAAATTTATTGAGAATAATTTTTTAAATTTTTTATTGTGTCCCCATCCACATACTCCCGCTAATAATACTAATCATACTGTACTACTGGAAGTGTATGATAAGTGTATGATACTGGAAGTGTATGATGAGTAGGGATGTGCGAACCCACTATTTTTACTTCGAACTCGAACTCGAACTTTCCCAGTTATAAAAACCGAACTTCGAACTTTACAAAAATTTCAAACTGTATCGAACTCGAACTCAAACCCAACTTAAAGGTATATAAAACTGTCATAATAGGTAAAATAGTGATAAGTCTGGACCGGCACCTCCACCATCCATTTTTTGTTTTTAAATTTGTACCTGTAAACTGAGAACCATTTTTGACTTGCCAAATAATTTGTGACCGCACACCACTACAAACTAGGAAAACGCTTAGGTCCCGCCGCGTTGTTGGATGAGCGTAATTGGTGCATTGACCTGCCATGTGTTATGCAGATTTTCTGTTGTTTTGTGAAAAAATTATTACTAAGTCGATTTTTTTTTCAATTAATTAAATTAAATAAAAAATTAACTTTATTCTTAAAATTTTTTCTTAATCGTAATTTTAAAAAAAGAAAAAAATCGTAAAATTGCTATTTTCATAACAAATAATTATTTGATTGCGCTCAAATTTTACACGAATATAATAATTCATAAAATTAAGGTTCTGTAAAAAAATCATTACAATAGGATAAAGCATGTAGGTGTTATAAGTGAAAGAATTGTTAAAAAAAAGAAAAAACCCGTAAAATTTCGATTTTCATGAGAAATAATTTTTCGATTGTTCTCAAATTTCACACGAATATCTTAATTCATAAATTAAAGTTCTGCAAAAAAAACATTAAAATCCGATTAAGCATGTAGATGTTATAAGTCGAAGAAATTCGTCGAAAATCGAAAAAAATCGTAAATTTGCGATTTTCATTAAAAATAATTTTTCGATTGCGCTCAAAAACGTGGCAGTTCTAAGTTCAGAGATTTCGAAGGCCCCCATAAAATTTCATCGCAATTGGAGTATTGGTTTAGCCGGAATCGTGTTAACAAACACACCAAAATACAGAAAGAAAAAAAGGAAAAAAGAAAAAAAAACATTCCGGATTTTTTTCTCCAGTGTAGTGAAATGGAATCTTCGCTTCGCTCGCTACGCTCATCCAATAAGTAAAAAAAAAGTTTTTTTCGAACTTCAAACTTTTTTTCAAACTCGAACCGAACTCGAACTTGAAAAAAGTTCGAGTTCGAATTTCGAACGTTCGCACATCCCTAATGACGAGTGTATGATACTGGAAGTGTATGATGAGTGTATGATACTGGAAGTGTATGATGAGTGTATGATACTGGAAGTGTATGATGAGTGTATGATACTGGAAGTGTATGATGAGGTATGATACTGGAAGTGTATGATGAGTGTATGATACTGGAAGTGTATGATGAGTGTATGATACTGGAAGTGTATGAGTATGATACTGGAAGTGTATGAGTATGATACTGGAAGCATGAGTGGTTGACACTTAAAATATAGTAAGTCTTATCACCTCAAGCTACATTTGTGCCAACTGCTAATTTACGTACTCTTTGGGATATAGGATGACTTGTGTGTTGCTATGCAATGTTAAGTTTTGTAGTACAGGCCTAGAAACATTTCCAATGATTGCTAGCAGTAGTAACCGTGTATGGTAGCAGTCTTGGGGAGGAACGCGTTCCTTTTTCAGGAACTTTTGTGGGAACGCGTTCCTTTTCTTAGATCAGAAACTTTTAACATCAAAGTTACTATTTCGTGGGAACTTGGAACGAATTTAACGTTCCTTTATAAATTCCTTTCGCCGTCGTAATCCCGTCGAATTCCAGTACCTGTTATCGTGAACTGCATGAAAAATATCTTGTGACATCTTGTATTTTCGAAAATGGTGCCACCCTCGTCAGATGACCTGGGACTCATTTTAATAAATATTAAGAGCATTGATAAATTAACTCCTATCCTGTCACATTTACTATTATTTAAATCAGTGATGGTGTAAGGAACTTGAAAGGAACTAAGTACCTTTTTTGAAAAGGAACGAGGAACGTCTCAGTTCCATTTTAGGAAGAAGTAACTTAACTTTTCAAAGTTCCTTTGTGGGGGGAACGTGCCCAAGACTGTATGGTAGTCTAGTCTCCCTAAATCAATGTTGAGGTTATTTTAGTACATATGTACCCAAGGTGCTTCCCGATAACTGCAGGCAGTGGAACTCTGAAACTGGGAACTGTCTGTCACACCAACACATCACCAGATTCACCAGCTTCCTAACCCCAACAACAGGTAGCAGGCGAGCTCCGTCTCCCCTACACCTAGTTCCACCTGCCACCACCTACATACAACAGCGCCCTCATCTACATATCTAGACCTAGTTCCACCTCCCACCACCTACATACAACAGCGCCCTCATCTAAACCATCGACCATAAGTAAATCAAGGGGTCTACTACGATCTACTTCTGACGGAGAGTATACATGGATTAGAACTTCTACTCACGCCGAATAGTGGAGACCTCAAGTTGATCGAGGCAACTCGTCTTCTCGTCCGTTACCTTCTGTATCTTTCCCCCACTTGAACAAGTTTATTTGTGTTCCTAGTTACAAAAAAATAACAACTTCAGCAACCAGTGAAACAAAATAATATTTGAAGGAATGACTTGCAGAACAATCTTGAAATAAAAAAAAAATAATTCAATATTGCTGAAAGAAATGGTAGAAATGTCAACAAAGATTTAATTAAATCAATTATTTACACGATTATAGGCCGCTGAGTAATGGGTGCATCATTATTTTGATGGCCCAAATTTTTTAAAGAGTATAGGATATAAAATAAATTATAAATACTATTTACAAATTGCTTTGCAAATGACCGCACCTAATTATTTAACTTGACATTTAAAAATATACCTGCGGCCTAAAGTCGCATAAATACATCAGGCCTACATGGCAACGCAACCCAAATGAAAGTGTCTCAAATAACAACACAATTCAGTACTTTGTTCATTTCTGTATTTATAACAACTTTTTGTAAACACGTTGAACTTTGTATAAAATACAAGCAAGGGAATTTCACGGTGAATAATAATAATACCATACTACGTAGTTCAGTACAGTATAATGATGTGTAAAATGCGTCGGTACAAAACAACTCTTAAATACTGCACAGTGATGTAGGTAATTATAATAGTAACCATTAGTCAACATGGAATAAACAGCTGTAAATTAAAACACATACTCTGTATAAACATCCGAGACATTACATGAAAACAATGCCGGGATAAGTAGGCACAACAAATTCATTACAAAATAACAATAAATGTTAATGCAAGAGAACATTAACGCTAGTTTATCTTAAGCCTCTTTACATTTTTCACTTTAGTAGTTGAGGTGTATTCGATTGATTGTAGGCCGAAAACGAACGGAAACTGCCCGCCAACAATAGAAGGCAACAAGGATGTCTCCTTACTATGATGTTCTTTGTAGCTGAAGAGTTTAAGAGTGACCAAAGTCTCCAAAATGTTGAACATGTCACTATGAGCTTGCCTTTAAAATTTGGCCACAATATTAATAGCATGAAATACAACATGAATGGTCATAACCTGATTGATCGACGCATGACAATATGTTGAACAACTTATAATATATAATATTCATGACAAAAGACATTGTGGTAAACTAGCTGCCAAATTCTATTTAACAAGCTGACCTTAATCCATATAAATATACATTATGTACAAAAATATGTGAATTAATAAAAAAAGGTATAATATTGCATCTACATATTTATAAAAACGTATCCCCACATAAAATGAGGTAAAGTTAAGTATCTCTGTACGAATCACGGCTGCTGGTCTCGAAACGTTAAGCGCTAAAAGCAAGTCGGTATCGGTAGATGCGAGTGATGTAAAGAGTACGTGAGATGATTAGAGTAAGATAGAAGAGAGAATACCAACAGCCCCACTCCAGCTATCAGACGACTGTTGTTACCCGCTACAGGACTGACAAGTGTGAAACTAGCTGCGTTACGGATCGGTATTCCTCCCGCTCTCTTCCATACCAAACTCACAGCAGGTCATACAGTTTGCAGCCACCGGAAACAATGAAGATTAAACTTGCTTTTAGGCCTCTGCGTATGAAATCAGGAGCAGCAACGAGTACACGATACACATATAATCTCTTGCCAAGTAGGACGCACAGATAGCTACCATCTAGCAATTTACAAATTTCTAACAACCTATAATATTCTTTACAAATTATTAATATAAATGACTCAAAAATTAATTTTCTACTCAACTATGTATAAAGATGCAAAAGCATAACAAATTTTACTTTCCCTCAAGGCGACTGCAAAACGAATTGCAGTCAAATGAACGACAGTTGACCGTGTATGAGACACCGCTCGTGTTATAGCTGAATTCTTAACTTTGCGCAAACTCATTATTCTACAACTACAAAACTCTGAGCTCACATTAGCAATTCCCAAGGCACAATAAAATAAAGTATACATGTCTGCGGAGCTAAAATCACAGATATCGGCCGACGCCGACAATAGAAGGCAACAAGAATGTCTCCTTAATATGATGCCGACATTGGCTGGGATGAGCTAAGAGCTATCTTGCTTCGTTAGTAGCGAAATGAAAGAGCATCGACTATAGAATTATGGATTAAGAGAAATGTTGGCCGTATATTAGCCAACCCGTACGCATTACATTGGTCATCGTCACAAGCACCGGCGTGGAAAAACTACACCGAAACAGAGGACGTTATTGGTTTTGTTTTGTTTTGATTGAACTCATATTATATTTTGAGAAAAAACTATTCAAACTTTTTAGAAAAATACAACGATGGTCGCTCCGATAAGTGAACTTCTAGCCCAGCATGGATTACTGAACAAGTCTCTGGTTCATACGTATTAAGGCCACAATGCATACCTTGTACACTTTCTTTCACTATTATAAAGCACTGTGGTTCTGTAGCCCATGAAGGGACCAACTTGTCTTTGAAAGCCGCGGGTATACACTAGTACGGAGGATCGAGGACGCTCTCCTTGCGACTGAAGAGACGGATGCGGCCAGAATGCTGGGTCGCGCTGCTTATTACCTCCATCCATCTGAAACATATGGAAACAATTTATAATGGCTAATCAAATGTTCAAATGGCAGAGAGAGGTAAATGACCTTATGTTCTAGGCTTCCAAGGCCAGCTAGGCCTTTTCTTCCATTCAATCTAGTCTAGTCGTATATTATGTACAATGATACACAATGACTTCTGGATGTACCATATAATAGTTATTATTAGGGATGTCAACGATAATCGCATATCGATAATTATCGATAATATCGATTATCGATATTATCGCGATATGAGTTGCTGCATCGCGATTATTGTACGACAGGGTTGCCACCAAGTCAATTTTTTTATCCTTGAAAGAGACTTAAAAAATCCTGAGAAATCCTTGAAAACATTTATTCAGCATTAGCGTATTTTAACCGCGAAGAAATGTTACAAATTTTCAGGTTTCATACCAAAATATGTTATGCCAGCCTGATTTTCGAGAATCTAGTCAAAATTACGTGCAGACAAATGCATAAGAATCAGAATTTTCTTCCAATATATTTTAACGTTTTACTTTTAGGCCTACTCACCATAACTACCACTTGCGGTAAATGTTAGGCCTATGCAGTCACTTATGTTTATTTTTACTAGTACCTGATGTGTTTTTACTGTCTACATTGCTTTTTTTGGCTGAATTTAAAAAATGTATTAATTTAAAGTATTTTTTAAAGACAGTAGAAAATCCTAAGATTTTGCCCAAAATCCTGTTATCCTTGAGACACTCTAAAAATCCTGAGAAAAGGATGAAATCCTTGAAAGTGGCAACTCTGTTGTACGATATTAATTCCTAGCGATAATCGCGATATTATCGGGCATCTGCTGCTTCAAATTGAATTTAGCGCCAACGGATGTGTTGATTCTTCAGTTATCACGTGTTGTTGCATCGCCCCAATCACGTAAACTTCTCTACTGCGCATTGCGCAATGGCAGGCGTCAGCTGGCTGTTGCCTAGCAACGACGGGCCCGCCCTCGATGGGCCCGCCCCCCGCCGACCGCTCGAAGCTAGGCTCTCTCTCGCTTCACCGGTCTTCTCGCACACGCTGTCTCGTGGTAGGGGTATCGAGTGGCCGGTTGGCCGCTCCGCCAACCAATAACCACGCTAGTACAGTGAAGGCGCGCAATTCAAATAGACGCACTGCGAGAAACGTGTTTTATATGCGCCGATATATCGTGATATGACTGAAGCGACTATATCGGCGCGATATTTTTTGTCCAGGATATTATCGCGATTAATCGCGATATTAATTTTATTTCAGCGCGATTATCGATATGAGAATTAATATCGTTTGACATCCCTAGTTATTATTAATGATTCTTAAGTAAATATTTTTGTTTGAAGTTATTAAATTTACATTACTTTAGTCCATACAACATACATTTTACACAATCATTTAACTCATTCATACCATAATAATGCTTGTTTAATAAGAGTTCAAAAGTTTTGTTCAAGCAATAGTATCTTGTGAGTTTAAACATATCCAGTGCATATTTTTATCTGTCACAATTGGGGAGGGGGGCAGAGAGTGAATGAGAGAGAGAGAGAACCCCCACCTACAATATAGACTACGAGTGCCGCTACTTACCGTCCGAACGTGTATTCGCTCTCAGCTCGGAAGAAGTAGACGTGGTTCTTGAACTGTAGCTTGAACACGTAGTCCTTGTGGATGGCGTCTTGGTCCGAGGGCGAGCTCACTGTGTAGCCGAGCAGCGGGAGACTAGCGAGGGGGAAGTCATCCTGCGATACAACAACAACAACACATATCGGTACGACAGCAGAGACTAGGCGTGTTCTAGTAGGCCGTTCTAATCCCACAAAAGTTACCAATCACCAAATAAAAATTGTACACCCAAGTGAAATCTCAAATTCACAAATTTAGCGGCAAGTACCATTAGTTGCCAGAACTGGCAGTCATGGCAGCAAAAATGTCCCTTCACAATTCAAGTCAGCAATGTCAATTAATTAGAATTATTATTTATTTAGATAAGATAACAATAAAACATTATTTTAACACTAATATATAAATAGAATGACATTATTGGAATTTTTCCCTCTTCAAATTAAAGTTTCCCAACGTTCTTGCACTTGTAAGTCAATAACCAAACAGAACAAAATACAGTAGATGTATGGCCTAAGTTGTTCATACAACATATTCTGAATTGCATAGATTCTCTTACCTGGAAGGTTTTGTAGAAGAAGAGGCAGAAATTGGTGAAGACAACCCAAAGCTTTTGCCACCCGTTGCTGTTCTTGAATTTACGTAGTAGGTATCCGCTGAGCTGATTCTATAAAGAAATAATTACCAATGTTATAAATTATTCCCCAAAATTCTTCCATTCACTCTTCTCAGTTGCTTCTCACAATACGTTCCTACATTCCATAAGTCCTCACCATCTCTGTCTTTTATTTATAACGAAATTCCAAATCGTGTTAAAATATTATCATTCCCAATATCTTTCAAAATCAAGCTCAAAGAATTCTAATCATCAGAATCTTTTTAATCCATGAATTCTTTGATGACTTATTTATAGTTATTATAGGCCTAATACTTTTTTTTTTTTTTTTACTTCAGATTTAGTATGTTGACTAACAAGCCTGTTCCTCTTTTATTGAAATGTTTTCCATTAATTTCATATTTTCATCATTATTATGTTTGTTTTGTATACCATCATTTACATGTATAATAGGGAATATACCTTAACTTTTTTTATCACTCAACTACATTAAGGACTTCATTCTGAATACCTTAATCATATTATTTTATGGGTCTGCGGGTACCCGAAATTTCGGGTAATTTCGGGTTTTGAAGCATACCCGAAATTCGGGCTTTTATAAATGTAAATCGTTTTTTTTTTCGGGTAGGCCTAGGCCTAAATTGCTAACCTCTTTGGACCCTTAAATCGTCAAAAAACGATCGCGAAATGGAGCAAAATAAGACTGGTTTTACTTTTAAAGGCGAAATACAGCCAGTTCTATTGTTTTTCACGAAATTTGGTCGAAATCGGCAGTTTTTTCCACATTTTCCAAGTATGTAGGCCTACTATATTCTCGCGAGAAAATAGGCCACTACAATAATAGGCCACACAAGTACATTCAACAGCTGTTGAGCTGCTGCTGGTGACGTCACACAGGGTCGGCAACATAACAAATACAAACTATAGAAACTTTGTTTCTTGATCTACGAAGTACCAACATTTGAAACTTAACGGCGGGAAAACCGGCGGGAAGTTTGAAAATACGCGAAATTTGAAAAAAATAGTTTGAAATAATTGAATTTTTTATGCGAAATGGATCCTTTATTTTGAGTTTTTATACTGAAATTAAAGATTTTTTATAACAAAATGAAGACTTTAGTTGCTATTTTTCAGGGTCCCTAAATTAATAATTAATGTGAATAATTATAACTTAATTATCGTTAATTCTTTTTTGTAAGTTTAGTCAGGCCATGGGCTTAATAGACTAGGGATGACATCGGGTACTCGGGTACCCGACTCCTACCCGACTCCTATCGGAGTCGACCCCAAAAAAAAAAAATAAATAAATAATTTTTTTTTTAAAAAATTTTTTAATGATAAATTGAATGAGATTGCACTTGTTGTCTCGTTAGTCGTTATCTTATCTCAAAACGTAAACATAAAACATCAGCGAGAGTCTTGGCCGGGCCAAGAGACAAGCAAGCTAGCGGGTGGAGTTAGTTATTGGGATTTTAGGGCACAAAACATTAAAGTTAACAGTGCCCATCGAGGGTGGGGGGGGGGGGGGGAACGGCCGGACAGCGTTGTGCAACTAGAGTAGTGGGCTAAAAATAACTTTTGCAAAAAAAAATCAAATTTTTTTTTTTTTTTTTTATTGCGGATCGGGGAGTCGACTCCTACCCGGTTCCAAAGGCTCCGGAGTCGACTCCAATATTTACTACCCGATGTCATCACTAATAGTTACCATTAGTTAAATCTTTTAATTGCAAATAAAAATTGCAACAATAAATGTTGCATTAATTAATGTGTGTAATTAGAAGTTATGTTTAGTGGAAAAAATAAACGACCCGAAACAGAAATTAAGTTATTTTTTACTAACCGAAACCCGAAAACTAACAGAACATAAAAAGTGCTAACCGCAGACCCTATTATTTATTATTTAAATAAAATTTTCATTTATAAAAGTAAGCTGAAAGTTGCATCAATAATAATGGCGGGGGAAATGAGCATTACGTCACTATATGGTACTGATGCGAATCGGCCAATAAGGTGATGCCAAACAGTGATATTAACTTTACAATCTAAGTATGTATGTAAGCCCATTGGTACCGCCCAAGTGCATCGACCAATGCAAGCCGGGCAGGCCGGCCTCTCCTCACGAGCCAGAGCTGGCTTGCTAGTCAAGGGCGCAGGCATGGAGTGAGTGAGAGGAACGAGCCTGTCTTGATAGCTCTGTCCACCAGACTGACGCGTCGCGTCTTGCATCATCACACAAAACTCTGAAGCAACGACACCCGCAGAGACTTACTAACCAGTATCGATCGCTACCAGCTGAAGCATGTATAGGCGCTACACCAATAAAATAGACCGCATACTGTAAATCACAAAATTCAATTTTTTTGTGTGTTCCTCGTTGGAACGATTTCCCGCCTGCAAGATTTTTTTTCTCAGTCCCTTAGAAACCGTTGGATCAAGGTTCCACTGTGCTGTGGTATAGGCCCTAATAAATAAAAATTAATTTCAAGTGTACTTACTAACACAAATAAGTGGTTTTCAGTGGTGATCTTATACTAAAGTATGGTGGGCTTTTACCACCACATGGGCAGCCGGTGATCATTATTTGAAGTTATGGACTGCTGGTTGGCTACAATTCACTTGTAGGTGACATCAGCATTGATTACAAAAAAACTTTATACAATTTAGAACTGTTATTATATTTCAGATGTAAAAAGCTTCTGCGTGAACCTGGGATCGAACCCAGGACCACTGAGAAACTCACCTCGACCGCTCTCAGCTGATCTTCGATCCCGAGACTCGTGTTCCGATGCCAGCAAACGTGCACCGTCGTGTTGCTTCGTTGTGTTTGAGGGGTTTTCTCGCGGTTCGTAGATCCCGTCTCGTCTCCGCACTTGTCCATTACCTGCGAGGGAAAAGTTCAATTAGCTGATTCTTTGCCACAGAAAGATGCGTAGTAACATAGATTTATACTTTAATTAAGCTGCCGAAAAACTATATGGCCCCTATTTAGAGTATCGCCTTCCATTTACCACTTTACATACCATTACAATCTTGATTACAATGGCAACACTTAATTAATTGATGAACTAGTGTGATCAAGATTGAATGTTTCAGAAAGTCAACACTAAATTATTTGGTCTAATTTAGAGTAAAATCTTTGTACCTTGGTGATGGCAAAATGTCTTATTATTACCACACATATGAATTAAATTGCCGTGCAAATTTGAAGTGCTTGTATTAGGCTTATGCTAAAAATTAACATTATTGATGGGGAAAAATGGAAATTGGAGACTATTAAGTATTAAACAGTATAGACAAGGACGTTAGAACACAAATTTTAAAAGATACAAATATTACAAACGTTTAGAAGACTTTTTTTGTTGCTTCACGTCTCAATTAATGCACTTGGTCTATTCGAGACCATGAGTGGTGATACATGAGAATGACATGCGTTTTTATGTGGGATTCGACCCCACGTCTTCGTAGAGCTACACGCTTCTGACCAGCGCCTTATTCGTATGTGGTATGTGCCACCGCTAATACAACAGGTGAACAGGTGCATGTTATCCCTAAAGAAAGAGCAGACAGTGCCACCAACCTCGTCGGAAGAGGAACAGCTCTTGAGACTGAGATACTGCAGCTTGTTGTCCCCGCGCTCCTTGGCCACCTGTATAGCGGCCGCCAGATCCTCCAGCCACTTGTCTTTCTCCTCCTGTGAGCTGGCCGCAACCGTGATGGCGCTGAGAACAACAGAAGCACTTCAGTCACATCCAGGCTTTGTTCCATGGAGGACATCCACAGAGAGGTTTCATTGCGATTTAGGGTGTTTCTTTTTCATGATTATGTGCGATTTTATTTTACGAAAAGTAGCGCTAAAAGTAAGGTAAATGAATGGTAGCTTGCTACTTTTAGTAAGTAGCGTTCACAACACTGGTCTTAATACACGTACGTATCCCCTGCATATTTATTAGTTTGGATTGGGAAAGATCAGAGAACATGAAGCACAGCCTGAAGAGCTGAGGGCTACAACACTTTCCACCTTTTGATGGCAGGTAATTTAAGTTGTTTGTTACCTTAATTTTTATCTATTAAGGACTAGTAAATAAATATATTATTATTTTGTCTCTCTGGGATTAATTATATTTATTATCATGTGAACAGATCTACGCTGTTCCTAAACAATTAAAAAATATACCTAATCATTAGTAAATAAAATACTTAAGTGGTCAGTGATAATAAATAAATACATTTTGACATTCTTATATAGAGTCTACCCTCCCAGTCATACAACTGATTCTCAGTGGGGGACATTAAACCAAAGCGACCAAGCCAACCCTGTAGGCCCCTACGCAATCGATGAGCGAACAAGGACCAACTAGAGACTGGCATATTTAAGTTAGACACACCAATCAATCAAGCTGGACACGATTCCACCCGCGGACAGCACCAGAATCAAACAGGGTTAACAACCTTAGAATTTATTATGTGCCTTGTTGCTAGGACGGCTCCAAAGTTTCCGTTTTCAAATTCCTAAAGCATCTGTTACACTGTGAAGTGAAGAGAAAAAGTGAAGAGAAAAAGTAACTTTCCAGAAGTAGAGTTAGCATTCAGCTCACGGGACTTTTCTCGTTCTTTTTTTCTTTTCACACTGAGAAGTCGAGAAGTAATAAGTCTCCCAACTTGTCGGACACTGCTCGACAAGAGAGAAGTGGAGAGAAAAGTGACCTTGAAGAGTTGCCACGCCCACGGTTTTGTGTTCGCGCTCAAAAGAGTTTCCAGTGTAAAAGGCTTCGAAAAGTTCCTCTTCCTCTTCACTTTTTCTTTTTCTCTTTTACTTTTCTAGCTTCCCAGTGTAACAGGTGCTTAATCCAACAACTGATGGACATGAGTCCACTTCAGAAGTTAAAACACTTCTGCCTAGAGCGGGAATCGAACCCTGGAGCTTCTGCATTGGAAGCAGAGACGCTAACCACAAGACACGCGCTCTCACCGGTTGCCTCCATAGATGGTGAAGCAGAAGTTGGCCCCCTGACCGGACTTGTTGTCGGCCTCTTCCACCATCACGCCCCTCAGCGGCATCTGACCATGCACGCGGAACTGCAGACTAGGGCCGCCCGTACGGTTGGTGTACAGCAGGACATCGGAGAACTAGGCAGGAACAAAACACAACGCAGTTTAGTACCAACTAAAACATAACCTACTTAGTTATTTAGAGTGTAGGGTATCATCTAGTGATGATGACAAAAAACCGGTTAATTTTTAAGAACCGGTTAATTTTTGTAACCGGTTACGTGAACATTAACCGGATAATTTATTGGCGATATAATGTGAAATTTCTTTCTTTGTATTTACCGCGCGCGAGATAAAGAGAACCGGCCTTGCCCTGTTGTTATTTACTGGTCCGAGTGCCGCCCGCTTTGACAGCTCAACACGTCGTGCCGCCGAACACATGGGTAATGCAGTCCCTTTCCTCCCCCCTCATTAGCAGCAGTCTGGCAATGTGAGAAGGTCGAGTGGCTCTTTGTTCGCCCCCCCCCCCCCCCCTCCCACCCATACGATCGTAGTATTTCAGCACTGCCGACAAACCAACCCGATACTTGACCTGGCCTACCCACTCCACTACCGCCCTCTTTTCCCGACGAGCTTGAATGAGCATGATTCAAGTACATGTTTCATGTTTCTATGCCATGTTTCCATTTTATTGTAAGTGACGAAATCGACTGCAGTTTTCAGTAACCAGCCTAAGTTTCCCAAGTGTTGTATTGACAGCATCATTGATTAAAAACAATGATCTTGCAATTATTATCGCGTAAGAAAAACACAGCACTTCTGGAGAGTGCAACCACAGATAATAGAGTTTACACCACGTAGTGTACTCTGTTATCTGTGGTGCAACATTGGTTGTGTCTGAGCTGGCCGGCCGGCCGGGCCGTGTCCATCACTGGCAGCGCGAGTGGGAGAGGAGGGGTAACCGGTCTCCTAGGCAGCGGGCGGGGTGGGGAAGTGAACCTTCACAAAAGATCGCGCTCGATGGCTTCTTCGTCGGTGTTCAAAAAGGCAAAAATGATGCTTAGGGTAAATTTAACATTGAGAAACACAACATTTTGAACGATACGGTGAGGAAAACAACGACTGTTGCAAAAACTTTTCAAATATAGCGATCATGGCGGGAAAACGGACGATGCGGGAACAATCCATAGGGGTTTTACTGCATTTTATTTACTACGTAATAAACTTGGCGTGTGCACATTGAATTGAGATAAAAAGATTAAAATGTTGTTTGTTGTTTATTTTTACGTCTGGAAGATTTGATGGAATTTCCAGCTGCTCAAAATGTTTTTTTCCGCTCATGCGATTTATTTCAAGGAACAGATAATACACAGAATAAATACCCCTCCCCTTCCAGCGCGAGGTCTTTGGATTCAAACTAAGAACATTATGTTAATAGAGAGGGGTAATGGTGGCAACTTACTAGGAAGAACATTCTCTGTTGGTAGGCCTTGCGCGACTGCTTCATGAGGCAGCCCTGACGTATAAACTCTCGCCCAGACTGCACCAATGTGTCAAAGCCGCTCATGTCTCGCTGCAGCTCGCACAGTTGAACAAAGTTCTCCTGGAACATTACGAGGACATGTTAGAAAATATTACAGGAGATGAGTAATGAATGAGTTAAAGAAGATTGAACTTTGGATTAAATCAATGAACTAAAGAATAATACGGAAATATAAAGAAATGTAACTTTTGGGACATACATACATAGCTCAATTATGAAAACGAAAGAAATGAAATTCTAGTTAGTAATTTCAAATATATCTTGGAATAATAGTGGATAAAAAACTTGACTTTAAGCAACATAAATAATATTATTTAGAAACTTGTCAAGAAGGTGGGATACACGAGAAGAGTTTGTAGCAAATTTTCAAATGAACAAGATTAATAAATACAATAGTTAACCAACCAACCAGATCTGGAATACTGTGCAACAATATTTTCGATTTTGTAATGCATGTGCAAACAAGATTATCAAAATTCAAACCATCCAATACAAGGCTATGCATATTACAATGTAGAAAAATGACGTCAATTTCAGATATGAATATGATTATTGGATGAGCGAAGCGAAGACTTCAATTTCACTGACCCCCCAAAAAATTTAGCTCGGGTATTTTTTTGTTTGTTTGTTTGTTTTTGTTTTTGTTTTTTTTTTGTATTTTTGTCTGTTTGTTCGCTCTCTACCGGGCAAACGGCATATCCGATCTTGATGAAAATTTGACAGGACCTTCGAAATCTCTGAACTTAGAGCTGTATTGTTTTTGGGTACAATCGAAGAAATATTTCTCATGAATATCGTACTTTTACGATTTTTTTAACGATATTTTCGTGCCATTTGGGAAAATTCTGACCAAACGGGTGGGGCTACAACGTTCATATTATACATGGACATTAAGGCTAGGGCTGTGAACGGGTACCCGGGCACCCGGGTACCCGCCCGTTGATAATAGCCCGGGTAATGAAATGAGTCGTCGGGTACTCGTTTGACCGTTTTTCGTCTCAAATTCCGCTCAATTAACGCGGCCGCCGGTCAGGCTTGCACTCGTCGGCGCGCAGCGGCGGCAGTAAGTGATTCGTCATTAATACGCGCTCGTATTTCGTCCGTCGAGCTCCAGTGAGTGACGTCACCAACACGCTGCGCGCGCACCCCTATTCATCGTAATCGCCGATAAGTGACTGGCGGAGATATTTATGCATTCCGGCAACATCAATTCCTAATGAATGTGCATTTTCAACAGCTGGACATGAGAAACGAGCATCTCTGGCGCCCGAGACCGTCGACATGTTCACGTTTATGAGAACGTGCGTGTTAAAGTGATGACCTGTCAATATAAAGTAGATAAATTACTGAATTCATTTTTTTTTTTTTTTTTGGTAATCGTAAAAAAAACTTAAAATTTCGTAATTTCGGGTACCCGGGTACCCGCCCGTAAGATCGACGGGTACCCGGGGAGGCATTTTTACCAATTTGCACAGCCCTAATTAAGGCACTAACCAACTTTCCTTTTCGGGGGATCCCTATAATGAACAAGTACCCAATAACAATATGTATCATACTTGTTGAAGGGCAATGCCAACGAAAAACCATACGCAGTGCTTAACAATGTTGAAAACTAGGAAAACGCTAAAGTCCCGCCGCGTTGATGGATGAGCTTTTTAAAGGTTTTAGTTTGCGTGGGATATCTTTACTTTTGCAAGTGCTTTGTTTTGCTGCCTACGCATCGAAGGTGAATGTTGTCAAGTTTCTTTTGTTTCTTGTCAATTGGTATTATTTACCGTAAAAAACTTGTATTAAAAGCTTTATTTCTATGGATTCTGGCTAAATTTTTCCACTTTTTCTTTCAAAAGGTACTACATAACCATAACCTTAATATCCATGTATAATATGAACGTTGTAGCCCCCCCCCGTTTGGTCAGAATTGGCCCAAATGGCACGAAAATATCGCACAAAAAGTCAAAAAACGTATATTAAAAGCTTTATTTCTCTCGATTCTGGCTAACTTTTTCAACTTTTTCTTTTAGAAAGCAATACATCACCATTACCTTAATGTCCATGTGAAATATGAACGTTGTAGCCCCACCCGTTTGGTCAGAATTGGCCCAAATAGCACGAAAATATCGCACTAAAAATCGGAAAAAATCGTAAAAGTACGATATTCATGAGAAATATTTCTTCGATTGTACCCAAAAATGTAGCAAGTCTAAGTTCAGAGAAAACGAAGGTCGTGTCAAATTTTCATCAAGATCGCATATGCCGTTTGCCCAGTAGAGAGCGAACAAACAGACGGAAAAAAAAAAAAAAAAAAAAAAAAAAAAAAAAAAAAAAAAACACCCGAGCTAAATTTTTTGGGGGGTCGGTGAAATTGAAGTCTTCGCTTCGCTCATCCAACTAATTTTCCCCTGGGCAAGTGAAAGAATTTTTACTTGCCCAGAGAAAACACAATTGTTTGCTTTGAAATTTGTAATGTTTGATATTTGAGATATTTCATTGGATATTTTCGTTCCTTAAACCTAATATTGGTAGCCCATACTTGCACATTTAGTTGTCATGTGCTACCTGGGCATGGGAATCTCCTAGCCCTGTCACTCTGACATGGTGTTCAGTTCTTACCGTGACACGCTCTGATGGGTGGACGGACGGACATAAAAGTGAGGCATTCGGGTGCTCCCTAATACATAGTTCAACATACCGGTTTACATTGGGATTAATTAATGAGTTACAGATCTTTTAATACAACATCAAATTCTAGAATGGACGCCGGATTGAAAAAATTGTTTGACATTAAATTGTCAAACCTATGAGGAATAGTGAAAATTCAAACTGTAAGATACTAGACATCTAGGTTCAAACTGTAAGATACTAGACATCTAGGTTCAAACTGTAAGAAACTGGACATCTAGGTTCAAACTGTAAGATACTAGACATCTAGGTTCAAACTGTAAGATACTAGACATCTAGGTTCAAACTGTAAGATACTAGACATCTAGGTTCAAACTGTAAGATACTAGACATCTAGGTTCAAACTGTAAGATACTAGACATCTAGGTTCAAACTGTAAGATACTAGACATCTAGGTATGAATATTTTGAACTTGCTCTCCTGCTCAGCCACGCGTAAAATAAAGAAGATTAAAATATTTATTTATGAATGACAAGTTCAATATCTTGTAACTCACCGACTGGCGTAGAATGTTGGGTACGTGCTGGACAGTATCCGACAGCTTGTTGCTCGCTGCTTTGCAGTCGTCGTAGTCGGCGTGGTCGCGGCCATAGTGAGACAGCAGCCCTGCAACGCACTTGTATTAGCAGTGTACGGCATGGGGGGGGGGGGAACCTACTTCGATTAGCGTTAGGCAGCCGATGTCAACCCGACACCTCCACCAAACCATATTATTAAAAACTCGGCATTTGTTTAATCTGTTTTTTTCATCTTTTTGAAATATTTTCCCTGTCCAAAACCCTTATGTGTATGCACACAATTCAAGGTTCGTCCATCAATATATCGTAGGTATTGGTATGTACCTGTACAGTGCCAGTATTGTGGTGTTTGTAGTAGGGATGTCAAACGATATGAAAATTCATATCGATAATCGCGCCAAAATAAGAATAATATCGCGATTTATCGCGATAATATCGTGCCCAAAAAATATCGCGCCGATATGGTCATTTGAAATCATATCACGATATATCGGCATAAAACTCGCTTTTCTAGAATTTGAGTCAATTTGAAGTGCGCGCCATCTCAACGCTGGTCGGTGGATTGGCCGCCACCTACGACGGGCTAGTGTGCGAGAGGGAGGAGGGAGCGGTGAAGCGAGAGCGAGCGCAAGCGGTGATGCTGTTCCTACATACAAATACATCCATAAAATGTATAAAATTACCCGTGTAAAACGTTCCCGTCATATGTCACGTTTTTCTGCCGAATACCCGATAATAGCCTCCGATTTAATGTCTTGCTCGCCCGTAAGATACGTTTCCATCAATTTCTAGCACACGAGATTGTTCCCGAATCCCGATCCACATATTTTGATTGAAGCGACGCCGCAAAATACAACGTTCGTACCAGCCTTGCCTTGTCATCATGTGCGCATGCGCTGGCCGTGCAAGGTCGGAAGGAGTGGGCGGAGTTAAAGCTGCACGACTGTTCGAGCGTTTCACGCGGCGCAGTTGGCGCGGCAGCCAATAAACACAGTAAACACATTGACGCACTCAACGCGTGAAACGCCGAGCAGTAAATGCACCTTTACATAACGTGAAGTCCTGACTCTGGTGTTTTGTTTCGGCCTAGGCCGTGTTTTACGCGGATACGCTTCTGAATTAATAATTATCGCGATATCGCCAGCAATATTGATATCATACGATTATCGCGATACAGCCACCGATATCGCGATAATATCGATAATCGATATTATCGATAATTATCGATATACGATTATCGTTGACATCCCTAGTTTGTAGAAACCTCGATCTGAGTGACCCGATCTAGTGACCAGACTCGCTCTAGACCCTCACTAGACGTGCACCGGACTTGCACAAGACGAGCACCAGACTCGCACCGGACACGCTTTAGACGTGCACTAGACACGCACCATACTCGCTCTAAACCCTCTCTAGACCCCCACTAGTTGTACAAGATAAGAAGTAGTGTGATAAGGAAGAAAGTGGGAGTTGAGAGCCTGAAGTTCAAGGTGGCGAAGGATCAACTGCGACTTGAGAAGAACGAGAGGAGAAAAGTGAGAAAACCTTGAGAAAGATAGCAGGACCTGAAGGTCACATTTCTCTCCACTTCACTCCACTCACAGACTGAAAACATTGTGTAAGTATAGTTTTTTGTGTTTGTTTTGTTTTTATCTGTTGTCTATCGCGGCCTATTTCCTCCACTTCAGGTCCGCTGTTGGTACTCTACTAGCTCTTAAATCACTCTCCTATCCAGCCTTTTGGCATTCTTTAAAGTTATCTGTAAAGTAAATCACATTTCAGGCTCTAAACAAACCCTTTTGGAAATTTTGTTAACTCAATATTTCATTATCTCTTCCAATACAAATTAGGAAATTACACAATAATATTTCTCTCTCCTGTGCTATTCTGCTTACTGTCTAGCAGGCTCTGGTAGTGCAGAAGCCGCTCCAGAGGCTTCAACACGAAGGATGTCAGCGGCAGGTAGCAAACCTTCTGCAGCTCGAAGTCCCTGTACAGCTGCTCAAACTTCTTGTTGCGGTGGAACTCCGCATCAAGTCGCTCCAGCAACATGAAGTGGTTCGCCAGGTAGTCATCGTACAGCTGCGAGGACACAATACACGATTAGACAGGACGTAGATTATAGGCCGACATAGAGTAATGGTCGCACAACAATTTTGACCACTAAAATGTTAAACAATATGAATTGACATAAGGCTACCAATAATACAGTCCAGTTCACTTATAAAAAACTCTCTTTTAACAAAGTAAAAATCAATACAATAACCACGGTCAGAAATTAAAATACTTAGGTACCGAAAAGTGTGTGCATTTTCGAAAGCTCTGCTTCCTTCCTCAGACGCGAGGAGTCTTTTTAATGGGTGTTTTTATTTCTAACCGTGGTTTTTGTTCAGGTGTTTGTGTGTTTTTATTGATATCTTCCTGGTCTAATAGTCTTGGTTTCAATTAAAGTAAAAATCAGTTAGTTTGTTATCAGAGGGGTTGATTGTAATAACCGCAACCAACTTTTTGCCTATGTTTGTAAAAATACAGTAAATAGACCGATCTGATAAAAATAATAATAATCATTAACATCAGTTATGTCCTCTGTTTTGTATTGTCTTTAGTAAGCGAGTATTGATGTCGGTGCGTTCCTTGTCCAGCAGCCATAAATCATTACATTTTTATACGACTTGGCATACTTGATAAATATAAAGGACATCTGTATGCTTCTATCATATCAGATTTTCAATATTTATCATAGATCAATCAGAAAAAGTGTAGTTATTTGGGTGCTTTTGACCATTTTTGACAGATTCTAAATTCTAGAAAATTGAATTTATATATATATTTTTTTCAATAATCAATTAATGAAAAAGTGCAATGATAGATGCCTTCATAATTAATTTTTACACAATTATATACCATCACAAATAGATGCGACTAAAATTGGATGAGAAATTTGAAAGTGTGTACAATGAGCATGCCGGCCTCCCCGAAACGTAAAACAAAAAAGCCCACCAACACGACGCAACTAATGAGTACGTACCGCCAGCACAGCTAGGTTCTTGTGTATGATGTCCCCTATGCGAGAGAAGTCCCCCTTGAGGTGAGTGTTGCTTCGCCCCTCCCACGTCGCCATGCGCTGCTCGATCTCACGCAGGAAGTTGCAGTGGAAGTTGTACAGCGTGTCAACGAGGTCGAACAGGAGGTTGAGCGTCTCGTCGGGCATCTCGGCTTCTTCCTTGGACACCTCGTCGCGGAACCACTGAGAGAAGAGGAAGAACACATTAACCCAGACATTCTAATTTGGATATTGCTTAACGTCTCATATTTATGCAACTTGGCTAGAACACTAGAACACATTGGACGTTAACCCTGACATTCCAAGAACACTAGAACACATTGGGCGTTAAGGCTATTCCAGAGCACTCTTACCGATATTTATAAAGTCAACGGAAAATGGCTGAAAGTTGGTTGGATGAAAGATAAACTTGAATAAAAAAGGGGGAAAAAATAACTTTTTTTTTGGACGGGACAAAAGCTCTATTTTGGCCATTATATGCAAATTTTGGGTCATTACGGAAATGAATGTTTTGGATGCAATATTTAATTTTTAGTTATGATTTTTTTTTTATTGCTTCAACACACCTTTGTCTTTGGACTGAATATAAGGGGAAAGAATTTTCTGAAATAATGTTCGATGTACGATTTTTTTTGACACATAGTTAGAGGTAATGAGAAATGGTGATATAAAAACCCAAATTTCGTTTTAAAAAACCCAAATTTCGCGTTTTTCGCGATTTCAAAAAATTGTCAAAAACGTTACTAAAAAATAAAAAAATCACTAAAAAAAATTGTACGCACTGTTATTTTGGTATACTATTTTCGCGGAAGCCGTGATACGCGCCGTTATTTTGGAGGTATATTTCCGTGAAGCCCGTGACGTCACGGTACCCCGCCTACCGCGCGCGTAATATTCAGTCTGGACCGGCACCTCCACCAAAACTGGACCGGCACCTCCACATCACTTTACATTTTGCACACTAAAAGGTCCAATTTCGCGATTTAATTCGCGTTTTGACCAGTTTGATGTAATTTCGTTCGTTATTTCGCGCTATACACGAAATTTCGCGAAATTCGCGTTTTCAAAATGTGTTTTTTTCCATCACTAAATGATGTAATTCGTCGACAATATTACATTTTAGGCAATAAAAGGACATTAAAAAAATTCGCGAATTTCGTTATCACCATTTTTCACTACCTCTACACATAGTACAAAAAAGAGTTTTGAACCGGAACACGAAAAAAATCGTTCATCAAAAGTTATTTCATAAAATTAGTTTCCCTTGTACTCAGTCCAGACACAACGGTGTGTTGAAGCAATAAAAAAAAAATCATAGCTAAAAATTAAATATTGCATCTAAAACATTCATTTCCGTAATGACCCAAAATTTGCATATAATTGCCAAAATAGAGCTTTTGTCCCGTCCAAAAAAAAAGTTATTTTTTCCTTTTTTATTCAAGTTCATCTTTCATCCAACCAACTTTTAGCCATTTTCCGTTGACTTTCAAAATATCGGTAAGAGTGCTCTGGAATAGCCTTAACCTAGACGGTTCCAAGAGCACTGTCACTTTCAAATCATTTGGGCCTTGTTCTTACGCCAATTTCATCTATTTAAATTACTACTAAGAGTTTGGATGGGAGAAGAGGTGACACCTTTCCCAAACCTTCTAGCCATTTGGTCTTTTTCACACTTCTTATAAATAAACATAAAATAATTAGATGTAATGTAATGTGCAACATAGCTACGGCGATGAAATTTAACAGCATTTTGCACATGTTTTGCGAGGTCAGGGGTGAAGAAATCACACTATTATCCGTAAAGTTTAAAATATTTTGCATGCTATTGAGGTTTGCATCCAAGTTTTATGCCTTTCAATTCATCTGTTAGTGCGACCTACAATTGAGTAAATACAATCTTGTTATACTTAGAAATGTGCAAAAATGAATTTTTAGTTTGAAAATTCACGCCTTAAAAATAAAAATTCACGATTTTTTGTTATTTACAAAAAAAATAAAATAATAATGCACAACTAAAAAAAAGTCTAGTATTAAATTATCTGTATCACAAATTCCAGGACCATTTATGATTAATTTAAAAGAAAAACAAGCACGTGAGAGTGAGAATCAGTTTTAATTTTAAGCTCAATTTCAGCCTTCAGTTTTCAAAGTTTCTGACAGTTTTTACCAGCAATAATTTCGACTACCCGGCACCTCCACTAAAATTACGAAATTATGCACTTTTTGTGTTTTTGATATTTTGATATGAAGTACTTTGAGCTAACTCGCTAATCTCACAATCGCGTTGTATGACCCGTCACCTCCGCCATATGTACCAGCCAGGATTAATTCAATTTCGACTACCTACCCGGCACCTCCACCAAAACCATGAAAAAAATGTTTTGTGACCTAATTCGCGTTAAAGACATTATTGCTAATTTCGCCACTAGTTCGCGGTATCAACTAATATATTGCAAAAATTCGCGAATTGGAAATTGGTACAATTCAATCACAAGTCAGATGATTAATGTGCAAATTGAATTTGAAGGGATTATTGCAACTTTTAAAAAATTGCAAATTTTGTTCACCATTTTTGCACATCTCTAGTTGTACTATTTAATTTAAAAAAACAGTAACAATTTGTTTTCAGAATTTTAATCATCAACCCGTATTTACTCAAATGTAGGCCGCCATTAAGTATTGGCCGCACCCCTATTTTGGCCACTATATTTTTAAAAGTGTAATACGTAAATACTAAATATGATTATAAAATGGCTAAACATAATGGCCACACCCCACATTTTGAACTTAATATTTTAAAATATACCAGAGGTCTATATTAATATTATATACAGTGTGGCTCGTTGGTCTTGTGGTTAGCATCTCTGATTTTAATCCAGAAGGTCCAGGGTTCAATTCCCGCTAAAGGCAGAAGTTTTTAAACTTCTGATTTGGACTAAGTCCAATTTGTAAACGGAAAAAAGGAGGACAATTCAGGTGTTGATCCGCGGGTGTTCGCACTGTCCATACTACTGATTGCTATATTTCCTTTTAAAAAATGTTGATCTTTGGTTGGTTATCGCTCACTCGTTGATTGTGTTGGGGCCTACAGAGTAGGCTTGGTCGCTTTGTTTTAATGTCCCCCACTGAAAATCAGTTATATGACTGAGTGGGTAGACTCTAAATATGAATTTATTTATTTGATATTTGATTCGTAGCTTAAAATCACTATTCCCACCCCGTTATTGGCAGAACAAGAGATAAAAGACCCGGCCTCACCAGGATGATGACTTCCAGGTCCTTCTTGTAGGTGCGCTCGGTCATGAGCATCTCCTTAGCGATGAAGTACGACCGATCCGTCGGGTACTTCTTGCGCCGCAGATCCACCTCACCCTCCAACGCTGGCTTGTGATTGGCCAGTTCTCCCTCGATCACGCTCTTCTGGTACAGAATGCCGTCTCGCGGCGGCTTCAACGGAGACAGGCTCACCTGGACAACGTGGGTTTATTTTATATTTTAATAACTTAATAATAATTAACAATTATTAATAATAATACAGAGAGCATAATAATTTTAAAGTGGAGATATGAGCATTAGAAGGCCTGGCAGACCACGAGAGAAGTGGCAGGAATAAATGATAAAATGATGTTGAAGAGAGAGGGCTATGAGAGGTCAGCGGGAAATAATGTGAGCTGGTGGTAAGAAGCAAGAAAGAAGTGGACAATATTAAACGCATGATCTTTAAACTCGCCATCCCCACCCACATAAAATTCGCGGTGATAACGTCACTATTTTTCTTCCTATGAATTCTTCCTGTCCCATGAATTTAAAAAGTCAATTAGGGATTAGGAAGACGAAGAAATTGAAGGGGAAGAGGACATGACAGAGGCCTGGCAAGCAGGTGTTTATAAACTCTGTGTGCCCTAGCAAACTGTCCGTTAGCCACCCCCGACCCGACTTAAGTTGGAAACAGAAGGAAAGAAACACATATGAATTTATCAATTTTTACCTAAAGAAATGTCACACAACATTAGCTACAGCACATGCTGCTATTTCCCATCTCCCAAAATATTACATTGATATATATATCTCTGACAAAAGATATATCCACTCACAGTGTCAAGTAACCAAATCTAAACATTAAAAATACACATAAATCACAATTTAAAACAATACAAATACAATCATAAAAATTATAAATTATAAATTTAAAAATACAAAAAATACTTATGGTAAAAATTGAAGCAAAAAATGTAAATATAAAAAATGCAATAACTGAAAATCCAATAAGGATATATAAAAACTATTAAAATATATATTCACATAATACAACACTATACAACAAAAGTATACTGAAAACTCAAAACTTTTCCCACTCTGCTTTCTTTTCAAATGTAACTGGAAACTATATATTAACATAGTGAACTAACCTTGTAGTGCAAAGGCATAGGCATTAGCATAATACATATTATTCTCAACCCTAGTCTTAACGATATGACAAATTTTCCATATTTGGATGCCCTTGTTGGCTTCCAAATGAATGTAAATGAAATGCTAAATAAATAATAATAGTAAAAATAATGAATATAAGGTTTTTAAGCATAAGCCCGCTTTAAGCACATAGTTATTGATTCACAGCAATTGTCGTAAAAGTTTGCCCCGACCGTCATGGAAGTCAACAGTCAGTCAAATAGTAGTTTAGTAAAGGTTTGTTCTGTGGTACCGGTAGCTCAATTGGTAGAGCTATGGCACGTTAAGGCGGAGGTTCTGGGTTCGAACCACAGTCGGGGCAAACTTTTACGACAATTGCTATGAATCAACAATAATAATAATAATAATAATAATATTAATAATAAAAAACTTTAAAGCTTTCCGTTGTCAAAAAACAAACACACGAATCATGCAGCAATACCCCCCCCCCAACATCAACGTGAACATACCTCGATAGGCGAACTGTGGTTATTGGCCATAACATCTCCGTTCTGAGTCGGCGTGGACGCAGTGGGGAAGACATGCCCGTTGTCGCGCGGCTGGGGTGGACTAGCGGGGGTGCTCGGAGTCATACCGCTCGTATCTAGTGGGGGAGGTGGAGATTAGTACAACAATATAAACAACACGACTAGTGGAATCATAACAAGGTTAGCTCCTCCCCTTTTGTCAAAAGGATCAAATATAAATCTGTTTAAAAAAAATAAGCTAGATAAAACATTTACTGCTACTAGGTATTAAAATAATTGGTTTCTAGTCACAAGAACTAGAATCGGATCCACAAATTGCTTGCCCATGGCTAAAAATAGTTCTCAACATGAATACACCAAAAATATAAATATTATGTATGAATGAAAGAATGCCTCACTTGAAAGCTTAAAATCTAAAAATACACAACCCCTTATGACGAAAAGGGAGGGTCCAATTACCAAATTTAAACAATAATCTATATTATAAATGTAACATACAACACAGCACAGTACACTATAGACAAGCATTCTCTTAATAATACATAGTTAGATAAAGCAATGGATTTCACTTGCGTGTAGAAAAGGGATCCATGTATACTCTTTACTTTACATGCTCAAAGCAGAAGTTGAGGTTGGACTACGCACAAACAAGATTGATGTGTTTATTTGTAGCATAATGTCTACGAACTAGTACCATCATACAACGATATGTTTCAATTATATACTAATTAGTTCTTATAACAATGTGTCAATAAATAAATAATTTATTACTTATCAGGAATTCCGAATAAAACCTGGACAGGGCAATTTCTTCCACTGTTCTGAGTATTTTATTTCTCATGTGAGAACCTACTGAAAAGATAGAGATTGTTGCTAGTCACTACCATAAATGAACTAGGCAGGTGGAAAAATATATAACAGAAATACTTCTATATTGCTATTATAAAACATCAACAATACATTATTAAACCGATTTCAGTCTGTATTTTGCAAACGAGTATCATTGATAAATTACTAACACATGACAAATTATGAGGTACAATACATGTTTAAAAAAAATGTAGTACCATAAATACCTTGTATAACCAATAAACATACAACTGAAATGAAACAAGATGGTTGTAAGACTAAACAAAGATCCTAAATTACTACATCTATGTGGAGGAAATTAGCATGTGACAGTTGTGTTATTTACATGGTTTTGATACTTTCGATGTGTATTATTTACATGAAGTTACTGTAGTGCCCAGCTTTACACAGGCAGCGATAGGTTCCAATCTGAAGCATGCAGTTTATGTACTAATGATGTTTACGTAAAACCAAGAATGAATGAAACAATGACTACAGAAACACTGGAAATGGAAATGCAACCCAAGCTTGGTTTCGTACCCTGGTTCCTGCAAGTGGGAGACCTAGGTTTGAGTCCCAGTTCTAGGTTGAAAGTCTTTAATTCAGCTAATTAAAAAACAAGTATAAATTATATAGCAAGGAGCTGAAAACAAGTATGTAATATACTGTAGCCGAGCATTCACGACTTACGATTACATCTTGTTTGCAACATATTTTAAGGAATTATACTAACACACACATTTAAGATATTCATAACATAATACACATACACAACACTACAATCAGCAAGACAATACAACATGTATCACATAAGCTGTTCATTGTACACAAGACCGTGTTGACTTTTAAGTAACGTCAATCAGAGACAACAGCCATTCAACTACCTAGTTAACACTAAATAACTCTAACAGAAAATACTGCATGCTGTACGAATGCATAACAGTAACCTATAGAGGTAAAATAAGTACGGTACAATGCATTGAAGCGCATCGAGCTCCTACGCTTACGACATCTATGATGTACAGAGGTTGTTACTCACAATAGTTTGCATCTGTCTCGATATCAGCCGACACGTTCTCATAAGGGTGGGGAGGGGAATAATATACATTCACAAAACATCTAGCAGTTAGATTATGAGATCAAGTATGGAGGCACGCATTAGCGCAACAAGACTGATTAAATAGGGGATTAATGTCAGACACTAGGGTGAAGGAAAAATTTGTTTTTCAAGTACATTTGTATCAAGTAAATTTGTACATGGTATGAAGACAAAAAACTTAGAGCAATCACAAGGGTTTCTTGTAAAATGCTTTGAAGACAGTATTAGAAGTATATATTGTTGGGGAAGGGGGAAGGGGGGGTATTGAACACGTTAAAGAATTAAAAAAAAAACAGTTGTTAAGCTTGAACGGCAATGAGTAAAACTTTTATTTTGAGTTGTATTTTTAAAATTGTTTAAAACAAACTTTATATTATAATTTGGAAATTAAAAAATTGTTTTTCCAATCATAATCATAATTATAATCAATCGTAATCATATAATCATAATAATCAATACCCGCATAGTTTTCTATTTGTATTTCATTTAGTATGTTCTTTCGTGCACCTGAATTTATTTAGATGTTTGATTTTTTGATATCATTTTTATTTTTGTGCTTTAGTATTTAATTAATTTTATGTAAAAACCTATATTGCACTTGTGGAGGTAACTCTGTTGTTGGTGGCAATAAATAAATAAATATCTATTGGTATGCGGATATCCGGTATGTGGGGGCTGACCTGACAGTCGCATAAAAGATACGCTGATTCAAGTAACACAAAATATTTTTTTGTAGGGATGGTGGAGCTGCCGATCCAGACAATTTAAATAAATAAATAAATAAATAAATAATAAATTCGTATTTAGAGTCTACCCACTCAGTCATATAACTGATTTTCAGTGGGAAATTTATAGCTTGTTTACAAAATGCCATTCAATAAAACTAAGGACAATAGAAAATGAATTGTGAGAAAATCATATTCACAAGTAAAATTCAATATCTATTTTTACACATGCAGTATATTATAACGGCTGTCTCCAATCCGATTCAACTGCCAAAACCTCTACCGCACCACAGACAATAGAGTACACTACGTGGCCCGCACAGTCCTACCAACACCGTTGAACCTCCTCACACCGATGATTATTTGCATGTGCCAGAATCAAATTGCATTCTTGTCTTCCGTTTGTAAAGTAGACAATGAAATGAATGCCATGGGTGTTGAAGCTTTGTATAATTCAGTTAGTGAGCATTTATGCCATGGAAAATCATGGGTTTGAGCCAAACAAGTATTTTTATTATTGGCAAACCAAAATAAATTGGCTCGGCAAAAATAACGAACAAAAATATATAGTTTCTGTTGTTTGCTAACTTAGACGTTTTGTGACATTAATAAGTCCAAGAGAGAAAATCCAAAAAAGAAAAGAAAAGAAAACCAATTTTAATATTTTGTTACTGTCATTTATGATTAAGAACCCATTTTTTCACTTGTTAATGGGAAAGACTATGTTCCCAATATTAAAACCGCATGTTATTAATATTTTTAGTAATATTTCACGAACGCTTAATGACAAAGAAACCGTGTAATCACAGAGAGAAGGCAGTTATATTTTGTAAGAACCTAAAGGCTGTATGAAAATTGTAATTGTTAGATATAGGCTCTATTGTTGGATACTTCCAAAACTTAATAGTGAATGAAACAAGACTACTTATTATAGTGTTAGGTAAGAACATTTTTCATTTAATCTAGACGTTTTGTTAGTTTAGTTGTGAATTAGTTTTCTTCGGCTAGAATATTAGTAAAAATAATCAATCTCACGCGGTTTCAATGTTGGTGTACCCTATTAACTTCAAGGTACTGAAACGGGTGGCAAGTACACGGAAACAGTTCACGCTCAACATTTCATCAAAGTTCTTTTATTTAATATACATTCCTAATAATTTACAATCACTTGGGAAAAAATGCTTGGTAGGGAACTTTGTCAGTTTTATATGAAATTTATTTTTCAAACAATCCCCTCACTTTCTTATCATCAATTAATAACATTTTAACAATATATTATGTACCTATTTAAAAAATTAAATTACATTAACTTGAGAATAATTGTAATTTTAATGGTGGTTGATTGTACAAGAGTACGTAGTACAGTATTGAAACGGTGAAGTTTTGATGCATGCACTGGAAACATTATTATTGCACTCGTACACAGTATTGAACTCACTCTGCAGATCAGCGACTAGAACTTCACGCAATGAAATCAAAAACATTTGCATTGTTTATGATTTGAAATAACTTAAAATGACTAGATTTTGCAAATTAATGTTATTTTGGCACAGTTAAAATAGTAGGCCTACTGTACTTCAAACAGGGATTATGTTTTCACACCGTCCAATAAAAATATTAAATGCCCACGATGAGTATAGAGATCAGATCAGAGTACGAGGAACTTATAGTAAGTACTTTAAATTACTGACTTATCTAACAGTAGATTTTTACATTATTTATTTACCTTTATTTAAGTGGAAGTATTAGGATAAAATTAATCCTCATGGAATGATAAACTAAACTTGATGATGATGTGTGAAGTACATATTTTTTATAGCCTTTGAACTCGTTGAATCAATTCAAAGATTCACAGATTATAAGTCGAATTTACAAACCCTTGATTCAAACTACATAATATTAAATTTGTTGGTAGATTCTTAATGTTATGGAACAGTCCAGACTTTTAGGTGCTAAATATTGTTTTTGTGAAATTACTCGACTGAATCCGATTTGTTTTTCTCAAGTTCACACGAAAATAGCAGTAATTTTTATCATATCATCCAGTTAATAGGTGTTGACAGTGACAATATTGCCCTTAAAGTCAAATGGGTCCAACCCTCGCCGTGTTGTTTTAGGTGGCGGTGTCGTAGCAACAGGGATGTACCAACTATTAGGCCGCAGACTGTTCACATTAAGAAAATACCGTTCACTTTCTTCCGTAACCATTAACAAAGTTTAAAGAAGTTGGGCAGTAATTTACTAGATCAAAATAATAATAAATAACTGGTTGCCTGCCAAACTGGGAATGAGGAAGGAAAAACTAAAAGTATAAATATAAATAACGCGAGGAAAACTGCAAATGAGGTAGTAAAAAAATATATATATACGTACGTAAAAACATTTCATAAGGTACATAAGACGGTTGTGAAATACAGTCATGCTGGGTACGGGATTGAGGGTGTGTGTGTAGTGTGCTGTTACGGGTGAGACGGTCGGCGGTTTACCGAGCGGGAACCTACAGGTGGGTAGGCCGACTTGCGCAAACGATCAAGACAAGCGCGCTGTAACGCTCCAACAAGCAAACAACACCCGGACAACTTCAACAACCAAAAATAGACAAAGCCAAGCCAAAAATATAAACAATTACGGAAACGATTATCAATACAAAATGGAGGGATCGGGATCTACAACTCTAATACTGTGGCACTTGTTTTATCATCACGTTTACATTCGATAACATTTAATAAAATGTTTTCAAATATTCAATAAACATTTCTAAATATCTACCTGACAAATATTAACAAACAACTGTGGACGAACCAACGAGAAATAGCCGGTTCGCCAGTCTATACTCATGATATGAACAAAGCTTATTGGAGAATGGAGCAACCTTGGAAGATGGAAGAGGTGTAAGCCATGCCCTATTTGGAGACTATTTAGGCATTCCCTAAGATTGTAAAAATATGGAATTTAATAGCGCCACTCATGAGTATAGAACATTGAAATCTGCATTACAAAAAATACTAATTCTAATTACTTAAGTTTACAGTTTAAGACTGCAAGGTTTTTGTAAAGTGAATTGGATTAGGATAGAAAAATGAAAAACGTTGAAATAATAATACTTCTGGAGTAAAACTTTCAACGGGAAAATTATAAACAATGAATCTCGATTCGTACAATGTTATACTACTGCCCAAATATGATTTTAACATAAATTTTATTACAATAACAATGACTTTTCGAAACATGAATAATTCGTAATCACTCAACAACGTAAAATAAAGTATCAAATGAATGCGGTTAGCTTGTTGCGTTGCGACGTCTTGTCTTATCGTGTTGTACGCAAGCGTTGTACAATCGGTAAGAAGGAGAGTGCCGTTGACATAAACAAGTGATGGACTGCCATTGACATTACCGTACCACGTGACTATGGCGTAGAGAGCATGCGAGCGAGCGAGACAGACAGACAGGGGAAGACGGAAGTTTCTATACTTCTTTGCACAAAACATGGGAGGCGGGTTGGAGCATTGAAATCCTGGTATCCCATTACATAAACAAAAACATAGATTGAGACCAAAAATCTTAAGGTGATTTCTATTGTCAATGTAAATGATTTTAATATCCACAGAAATTACTACTAAAACATGATTGAGTATATATAAAATTGCATTATGGTTCATAATTTTGATCGTGGCCAATTTTGTAAATATTTCATATTTGATGCTCGTAAGGAACTAATGTTAAAAAATTGTAATTGAATTCAAAATTATCGCATTTCAGTTCTGCTTTTATTATTTAAAAGCAAATTTGATTATGGCAAATCGATAAGTGCAAAGTACAATTTTCGAAGGGAGTAATTTGTTTAATCGGATGATACCAATATTGGCGACGACGGACAAAAGGAACATGTGTCACAAGTCATAACAGACTCGTTTTGATAAGCACAATATGGCATATTATTAAAAATCAGTGTGAAATATAAAAACATCCAGATTTAGTTTCTTTCTTAGATCAATGGCCACATTTCAAAAAGGTTTTTCAGTTAAATACAGGACACCGACAGTGTTGTAATCAAGAAAAAGATTAAATAAATTGATATATACTGACAACAAAATGACCCTTATTTTTATTGAGCTGCGTAGAAATCACGACACAAACCTTACAATATTATTTTAGTCTTCAATGCACTGGGAACAACAAGAAAAAAACAAAAGGACCAACAGATAAATTTAATAAAAGAATAATAAACATTAAGACGAGGCTCCGAACGAAACTACCCTTACTTCAGAACTTGCAAAAGTAAAATTTTATTTCAAATGCTATTTAAGTCAATATGAAATACTTCATACAGACATAGTTCAATATAAAAAATATTAATGTATTTGTAAATCAAATACTGCAGTTTATGGTAATTAATTAAATGTATAATTATTAGTGAGCTAAAATTAACTCAATTTATTTGGACTTATTAGGTTTAGTTGATTAATCAACATGGACAAAACAGTGTTAAATGTTTGTATTAGTCTTCAATTTAAAGGGAAAATAGTTTAGCTTCATAAAGAAACAACGTTGTGTGCCGGTATGCGCGTACGTCTAAGTACCCAAGTTAGTGTAGAATAGAGACCGAACAATAGCAGCGACTGTTAACCGTACCTACACACACACGATATGTGAATATTTCACCACAATCGATAAATACTCATAATAGTAGCGTAGGCTGGCGGTAAGACATTTTAGACAATGGTGCCCTATCAAACATGAAGAATTTTGAATGTAGCAATTTCAGTACTTTCCACGACCAAAACGTTAAGTTAATAACGTGAAAGCCCAAAAATAGTAGCCACTTTCAATAGATCTCGTCAGGAATTGGGAAACCTAAATACACGTAGGCCTAATGATTATTACAAGTTATCATATGAAAATAATTAAATCTGCATTTTGTGGGAATTCATGATCTGTATTCCCAAATCAAGACTTTTCCATAACTTTTGTGTGGTTTTATTTCTTTATGTTGGCATGACCGATAAATATTCTCAACGGTTAGAGTGCAAGAGCAAGTACGACCCTACGTACTCTACTGGCAGAACACACTTGTTTACGTCAAAGGCAGTTTTAAGAAACGGAGAGGGCTTATCCCATGTAGGTAGGTAGTCCATTACGATAGTGCCAGGATGCTTCCATTGCTGCAATAAAAGCACAACCAACCAATACACACCATCACCAAAACAGACTCAATCGGACGTGTACAGGAAAGCAGCTCGCCCACCTTTCACGGAACTGATCAGAATGAGGAAGTGGAGGCTCACACACAAACGTTTTACGGTTTAGACAAAGAGAAAAGACAAAACAGATATTAAAACCGCACAAATTATATGGTTTTGTACAATACCTCATATAGCGAGGGTGAAAACCGCTAGATGCGGTTAGTACCAAGTTTACACTTGTACGAAAAACTATTCCGATCTTGTATTCTACCTAGATCATCGTTTTATTACCAACTATGGAAAGAGGAAAATAAAGTAACATTGCTAGCAATAAATAGTTTGATTGAAATTGATTGATTGATTGATTGATTGATTGATGAACAAAATAAACGTTTTGATAACAGCTTTTAGCTCATAGTAAACCGCATGAAGCTGTTGAAGAACATTTTGTATATTTCTCGATTTGGATAATCGGGAAACACTCCCGTAGGTGTAATTGTTATTATTTACTACAATTCAGAAATTTAAAAAGTCCGCCCCAACCGGGAATCGAACCACGGATCTCCCGCATTCCAGACAGGCGTCTTAACCACTAGACCATCTGGAAACGTTTTGTATGTTGTTTGTTGTTCTTCTTACTATTTTTTTAAACGTTGATATTTGACTGTATTAATATTGGTAGTGGACTTTGCTCTAATTGTTAATGAATGACTGCAAACCTTGTTATTATTTAACTTTGATGTAAAATGCAAGACTTGTTAATTAATTTTTTGAGAGGCCTACATACATAGTTGGACAATTTATGTTAATGAGAAAAGGGTTTAGAAATAAAAATAGTTTTACCATTTTTTTGTAAAATTCATTTTTAGTTGGTGGGGTAATAAGGTGATTATTGCCGGCAATGGTAAAGAACTGCCATCTACTGTATTGAAATATAATGTTTTATTTTTTCTTAAAGTAGTGCCTACCTGAAAATGATGTAGGCCTTTTGATGGCTACTTTAGAGATACTATGAGGTTTAGGAACTGGATTATTGTACAAGCATCATTTGCCAAAAAATTGTACAAAGGCTCTCACATTTCACTGTATTCACAGTTTTATGTAAATTTTTTTTTTTTTTTTTTTTTTTTTTTTGTAAGTAGGCCTATCTTATTCATTTTACGACCTATCTGCAGCAGTGTTGCATCCTAACTCAATTCGGAAGGTTTATTGGGTGTTCACTACAAGTTATTTATTTGTTAATACTTTAATTCAGCATTGCTGCTATTTTCCATCAAGCATATTCAGAATTTTACAAATTTGCAACAAACATAAAAATATGTAGCATTTCCACCATACCAGAGCCAATGTACTACAGTAAATAAAGTCACACATTCTTTGAGTTGTAATAAAATTACTGCAGTCAATTTAACTATAAAGCAAGTAAATATTTTTTTTGTTAAATGGAACTAAGATGTAAATAGCTTACAAGTTAATTGATATTTTTATTTTCAACACTTAGTTAAGTCTTATTTAACTTCAACATTTACTCTTGGGAACCACACAAATCTTACAATGAAGCCAATAGCATACTACATTCCGGTTTGTTAACAATATTTCCCCAAGCAGAGGAATATAATAATCATTTTGACGCAATCGTGTTGAAAAGTTATAGGCCCACCACTTTCCTGTACCAGTCCTTTTGAGAGCATTTGTTAAAAAGAATAATAAATAACTATTGCAGAAAAAATTGGTAAAAATAAATTCTGATCCATCATTATTAACCAGTGCTTTAAATCTTGGAAGTAAAAGATTCGTCAGCATTTTTAATATCTTAATTTGAGTTCACAGTTTGCATAGGGATCAAACACCATAGTCGAATTTACGGCAGGTAACTAAAAGGCGACTTATGCCCATTTACTTTTACATTATAAGCAAAGCAGTAAACTCACATTAAAAACAAAATGCTACATCATGATAAAAATGTCTTAAAATTTGAATAATTTTTTAAATGTAAATAATTTAAAAATATATTCAATAGATAAATATAACGGTAACTGAGAAATGTACGTTGGGTTGTACCTAGCCTAGCAAAGATAATAGATTGGTGGGAGGTTAGACCGTTAGAATGGCATTCAGGTGAACAACAACGTAAACAATCAGGCGGGGGTGTGGTGTGCAACCGCAGAAAGAATCAGAAGAAACCAAAGTCAATGGGAGAATGGGATACTTTTAAAAAATCTAAAGGAATAAAAGCAAATTTAAGATTTACACCAAACTTCTCATCTGTTGTGAGTATAACCAGTTATTATATACTTTGTACTCTGTTCTTTATAATATGGTTCTGTTAACAAATAACAATCCATACTACTTGAGGTTTAGAAATAATCAAAGACAACCAGATCGTCAATTCATCATGTTTGGAGATGAAAAAATGCTTCAATTGATAATCAAGAATCAACGTATACCAGTCTATTCTATACCCAAGCTGAGTGCAAACACATTGCCAAAGTACATATGCCACAGCAGTGTACAAGTATTTAGTCTCGGTAACGTACGAGTCTAGAAATCATAGGCCGTCGTTGGCTTTGTAGAATCAGATGAGCTCTCTACGAGCGATTAGGAGGTTTCCAAGCGTTTTACTTCACATCGAGATGAACTAGAGAATAATATTGTAATTGTGATCTATTGAGCAAGCGTATTAAACCGAATGACACACAATACTTAGCGATAGCATAACCAAAATTATGCCTAGATTACAGGTTGTAATATTGACATTCCAATGGAAATAGAGCCACAGACCCAACCAAAGTCTACATTGCTAACTGTATTTACCATGAACACAGGTTACCGACCGACCGGTATTACAACTAGTACAACTGTCCAACTAGACATTACTCATTCCACGACTAAAATTCCACAAGACGGTTAGAAATAAATAGTAGAGTTAACTTTTTTAAACGTGTAGTAGTAATTAGTTTTCTAGATTAATTACTAAGAAGTAGAATGGTTAATGGTTTCTATCAATCGAATAATTAATTACGATTTCCATGTTCATTTCGCGACCATCATTGTTGAACAAATTTGAGATAAGGAATGCATACAAATCAAGTGGATATTGATCTTTTTGATTCCTAGGTTCAAAACTTAGTCTGAATTGCACATTATAATATCAGTTCTAGTAAGTAGAATTTACTGTAACAAACTATGTATGCCACTTATTATAATATACGAGTCTAATTTGTTTTATTAAACTTAACCTGAATCTATGGCTAGTTTCATCACACACATGTATATATTGAGTTAAATTTGTCGACTGAAAGCTATTGTAGTATATTGCTTTTACGTCTGACTTTTGAGATCACTTTTGCTAATATTTCTCTACGACTTATTTTCACTTTCCTTAAACTCTGGATGTGAATCAATATAACAAGACATAAGTTTGTTACTGTTGGAATATAATTGTTTGAACTAAACACATACTTTAAGTAGTTACTAGTTACTAATAATGACTTTGGTGTATTTTATTATTTTAATTGTCCACAATTGTTTCCCCTGAAAGTTATAGGTGGAAAAGTAGGCCTACTGCTGAGCTGACTAAAGCTAGGATACCTACACAGAATTAGGAATACTATCATAGCACCCTAGAGACTCCTTCGTAGCAGACCGCAGAATATCACCGTCGATATTTGATCCATGTAGGCCTACTATTATTGAAAAATACATTGTTTGCTTACACTTCAAACGACTGAGTGGAATCGTCAACGAACTTTAATTTAATTTGTTATAAAAGCATGTGGATAATGTGGTCATAAGCTTTGTAATATATATATATACGACAAAACATTTGATTATTTACTACGTCTTCATCATAAATTTAAAATTTCTAAGTGATTATCGATTCACATACCTGTTCTAAGTGTAATTAAAATGTTGATAAAGCTTTACAACTATATGTATGGAAATAACATTTAACTCCTCTCCGCATTCCGAAACCGTTACTCGACAAGTACGCGTAATATAATACGTATTGAGTATTAGTACTTAATTCAAAATGTTGTAACCCCCATATATCACAATAAACATTCATAAAAATTATTATATCCATACGTATAGATCAGAGTATTTGTTTACAGGGTGGGGGTAAACATTTATAGTTATATTAATAATTTGTATTATTTGTTGTTAAGGCAAAACTTGTCCGACTAAAACTCACACACTCACATTTAGGTTCAGTCTTTGTCATGATATCGACGCTCCCATTGTTGGAATGGTTGAATGTTAGAACTAGTAGTTGTATTCTAAGCAATTATGGAAAAATGATTTTGATGATTTTACATTAGAAAAAAATTAAGAAGCCAACTCCGCCAGTTTTTAATAACTCAGTATGATATATAATGTCAATAACTTAATAAGTCCAGAAGGAAAGAAAGTAGAAATTAACAGGTCGCTGCCTTCTGTGCAGTAATGTGCACTGGGTAAGCGATTGCATGCATGCACCACGTCATATGTCGATACAATATTTTATAAAGGTCCATCAAAATTATAAAAAAATATAACAAATTAGTTTACACAACTGAACAATAGTGATGTAATCTTCAAGTTGCAGCAAAATACTGTTGTAGATTTTGCACCATACGACAAGAATCTAATTATAGATCAAACGAGAAGTAAATATTGGCTTTTTAATTCATCCCTAATATCATACACGTGAATTGATTTTATACCCGGATAACGAACAACGTCCACTTACACAATCAGTTTACTTGTTTACAAAATATGTAGCGACTTTCACGGAAGTAATAAGTTCAAAGAGGCAGTATTGATGTTAGATTTGCTTAGCTCGATCAAGGTACAATTTATTTTTAGAATTCGCAAACGTAGTTTGAGATTAACTTGCGACAAGTAGGTACTTCCTTGGACAGCCCTGACATATTCTGTAATAATTGGTGCATATATATAATTATATATATTATCTAGAAAAGCCATTATGAAGTGTTATTATTTATAAATAAAGCATTGCGAACAATGCACGGTGTCGACGAAAAGATTGCACATGTAAATTCAACAACTAAATAAATACCTCTTCTCAAATGCTGTATATAAATTGCTAAATATAAAATTAATACTGTAGCCGTCAATAATGGGAGACAAAATGAAAACGTTTACGCGGCAAGAGTATAAGGATCAAACACACAGAACTATTCCTTAGATTTAAACAAACATTCCCAGAATGATTTGCACTCCCTAGTTTTTTTTATTTTTTATTTTTAAGCGTGAGCTATTTTTTCTTATTTCTATCAGACCGACGATTGTTTCGACAGGTACATCCTAGCCTCGGAGCTGCTCGTGCTCGACTGCTCCTGTAGTTTGGGTTGGCTCGAGCCCGCAGTAGACGATCGCTCTGAACTCGCTGCCGATGGAATCTCGACGATGTGTCCGTCTCGAACTTCCATCTCGACTGTTACGCGATGCCTCCGTTTTGGTTGCGACTTCCTTCGCTTGGTGACGCGTTGCACTCTCTCCGCGGACACCTCGACACTAGAAGAAGAGGCGTCGCTCGGTGGACTCTTCGCGGAAGAATAGTACGGGTACTTGGGTCGTACAGGAACCTTCACCGAAGGGGTGTGCGAGCGCGACGGTTCGCCACACTCCAAACTTGTAGACTCCGAAGTCGACTCTTGTTGACTTAACGAACGTTCGAGAGAGCACGTTGACGCGTTTCTTGCCGACGAATAATACGGGGTACTCTTCTGTCTGACCACTTTGACCGGCCGTTCGGAAGACATCAACGGCGCGGGTAGACCCTCATCGAAATTATCCACATTCGTAAGGCTTTTCGACGTGTAGTAAATATTCGCACGTTGAGATGTTTTCTTCGGGGTTGTATCGTCCAAACAAGTATCGCTCTTTGCCCGCGATGGGCTTTTCTCCCGCGACTTCTTAGGTTCATCCAAGAACGGACTCTTGAGTTCTCGGGACATGGGAAGGTCCGTGCCAAGAGAAGTATCGTCGCTCTTCGCGCTAGAATAGCTCATCCTGTGCAAGCCAACGTGGCGCACGGTATTGCTGGACCAGTCGCTCAGGGATAGGCCGCCCATGGACGTGTCTTCGCTGAGAGAGCCGAAGTGGCCCACGCTTCTCACCGCCAGGCGGACCGTGTCTTCCAGGGTTCCCGCGGAACTAGAGAGGACCAGGTCGTCGTCCTGTAGGGTGTGGTTCTCGTCGGTTGAGCTCTCGTCACCACACGGATCGGTGGAGTCAACCACCAACACTGTGCACGCCTCCTCTGGCTGGATGTCCATATAGAAGGTTTCTACGTGGCTCACCACTGGGGTTCCAAACGGTGACCCGGAGTTGGGAGGCGAAGGCCAGTCGTCGTCTGACAGTAAGGGAGGGGGGATGAAGATCGCCCCTTCCGGAGTTTTAGGGGAGTCTGGGTCCTCGTCCCCCATCGCTGCCCCCGTGCTGGGGGGGTCGGATGAGAGACTGGGCTGGTGGTCGGAGGACAGAAGAGATTCATCGTCCATGGATGGAGATCGAGAACTAGGTTTTGTGGAGTCGTCGTCAAAGTCCGATCGCTCCTGTTCGGATGTCGTGCTTCGTTCGGATATCCTCGATAAGGTTCTGGAGAGGGAGAAGGGACTCCCGTAGCCGATTATCATCTCTGCCCCAGATAGACCCACGGGATAGCCGAATCCCGTTGGAAAGTCAACATCGTCGTGGAAATCATCCGGGTGATTGTTGGACGTTGAAGATGTTTCCTCTTCGTCGGCGAGGTGGGCGGATTCATCCGGGGGGAAGAAACCTTCTTCCAGGCTTGAGCTCCCGCTGGATTCCAACAGGAAGGGGCGCCACGTAGAAGAGAGTTCCTTCCGGGGTAGCGCGAACGAGGAGGATGTTGAAGGTTCCTCCTCGGACTTGACACGTTCTATTCTGACCGGCGGTTGAGGAGATCTTCCCTCCATCGTCTCATCTTTCTCGTCCTGCGGTTCGTGGTCCTCTTCTTCCAGTTCCTCGTCTTCTTCAATCTCCCCCTCTCCCTCGACTTTATTCCTCCCCGCGTAATCCCCATCCTCCATCTCATAGCTAACGGTTGCTTCTTCTATCATACTTCCGTCGTCCTTAACTGAGTCGTACAAAGGTTCTTCGTCCTTACTTTCCTTCCCAAAACTCTTAATTTCTTCGGTTAGTTCATCTCTCCCTTCCAGTTCTTTTCTCTCTTCCTCAAGACAACTATCAACAATACTTCTCATAATCTCCTCGTTGTAATTATCATCTTCCAATTTACTTTTCTCCTGGATCTTTTCCTCATCATCCGATTCCACATCCTCAGCGTTCTGTGGCACCAATTCGATAACGTCTTCATTGTTCTGTGGTTTCTCGCCAGATTCGTCGCTGATTATAAATTCAAACGCGGATGTTTCACCCCGCTCTTCAAAGTCGTTCACTCTCTCTACGTCCGAGATCTCGTTCGGATCTATCTCCTCGTCTTCGTCGATGAACTTGACGTCGATGCCGACTATGTCTTCGTCAACTGGTTCGGGCAGCTCATCGGGAGGGTTTTGGAAGTCTTCGGGCAAACACGCAGTCTCGTACGGAGGGGACCCGGGCGCACTGATGAAAGGTTCGCGTAGGTCTTCAACAGAGACCCAAACGTCGGGACTCCCGTTATTTTCTTCCATAAACTCTTCCGCAAGGTTCTCTTCGCTCTCCTCGATAATGACAGACACTTTTCCGTCATCGACCGGGATGACTTCTTTTTCTTTTTCGAACATCTGGGTAGACAAAGAAATTACCATCTTGAAACTCAGATGGCAAATCAATCGATTCAAATCGTTCGTACTCACCTGAAGAGTCCTTGTGTAATGAGCTTTGGTGAGTGACATCTTTTGGTCTAAGTTCGTCTTGTTGGATGTCACTTTCAGTGGATTCTTGCGATGCCACGTGCCTAATTTCGCCCTTTGAATCAACACGATTGCTTTCGCCCTTTGAATCAACGTGATGGATTCCACCCTCTGTATCAACATGATCGCTTTCGCCCTTTGAATCAAACAAATCGCTTTTGTCCCTTATATCCGTGTCTACTTGTTCATCCTTCAAATCTACTTGTTCCATCTCACCACTTGAAAAGTCTATTTCTCCTTTAGCTACTACATTGTCAGTTGGGAAGTCTTTGGTTTCAGGTCCCGGTGATACAACAACAACGTGCGGTGGTGAGCCAACGTCAACTGGAAGCTCTACGGGCTCAAAGTTTATTTTCTCTTTGGATAAGTCCACTCCGGTTTTGTTGTTATCAGTAAGTTTCACAATAGGTTTGGGGGGTATTGAAGGCTTTCTTGAGATAGGAGGTTTTTCAACAGGTTTGGTCTTGGGAAGGATTTGTGTTACAATCGGCTTTGGGACAGTTTTGAGTTTTGGTTTAGGCTTAGGTTCTGGTTTCGGTGGAGGTACAACAACGGTTTCTATTGAGGCTATGCCACTAGGCTCATCTTTAACGACTTCCTCTTTTGCATCGTCCAAACTAGGCATGGGAGGCTCTGGTACCGAGTCGAGCGCTTCGCTTGCGTTGACATCACTGTCAGGAATCGTACTCAGTCGTTTCCTATCCATGATTCTCACCTCTTCGCTCTCCAGCGTATCGTCGTAGCTCGAGAACGCGTCGGCCGATGGTAAACCCTTCACAGAAACAACTGGCGCGTCCAAAGACTTTGCCCTCCGAGATGATGAAGGCGACGTGCTTTGAGCTAGGGCTGTGAACGCCGAACCTTCAGATATACCCAAACGCCCTCTCGCAAATAAGACCGGGGATTTGTCACGTTTTCTCTGCAACGAAGGCGCAACTATGGGAAGTTCGCTTTTGGGTGATTTTGCAGGTGTCGTTGGAGAGGTGATCTTCTGGTCCTTGTCGGGCGAGTGTTTGACGCTGGGGCCCTTGGTCGATGTAGCGATTGACGACGGCCTCTCCCGAGAAGTGTTAGGAACTTTGGAAGTCTTAGTGTGGGGTTTTGATTCTGTGACAACCGGCATTGTAGAAGTTTCATCACTTTTCAAAATAGCAGGTACTTTTTGAGGAGCTTTGGAGCCAGTGTGAGTTTTCTTGCTCTTTGGACTCCTTGGCGGACTTTTGTGATCAGAGATATTTGTAAATATTACTTCTTCGTTTCTAAGAAGTTTGGGACTCTTAGGTGGGCTTTCGCTAATAAACACAAACTTGGTTCCATCAATCTCCAGAACCTTGGGGCTTCGTGGCGGGCTTCTTGCCTCGGTGTAAACTGAGGCGCTGGCTTCTTCGGGCTTCAGAGAATTTGGACTCACGGGTGGACTCCTCGAGTCAGAAATATTATAAACAAAAATGGTTCCTTCTTTTTCTCGTACTTTGGGGCTTTTTGGGCTTTTCGGGGGACTTTTCGACTCCACGTAAACTACTGCACTAACTTCGTCAGGCTTCAGAGTATTGGGACTTGCAGGTGGGCTCCTAGTATCAGAAATATTATAAACAAATATGGTTCCTTCCTTTTCCCGAACTTTGGGACTTTTTGGTGGACTTTTCGATTCCGTGTAAACGGTAGCTTTAATCTCTTCGGGTTTAAGTGAACTTGGGCTTTTTGGTGGGCTTTTTGCATCGATAAACACAAATTTCGTTTCACCACTTTTCAAACTTCGTGGACTCTTTGGAGGACTTCGGGAATGTTTTATACACACAGGTACCACTTCGTCGGGTTTCAAAGCTTTGGGACTTTTCGGTGGGCTTCTAGATAAACCAATACTTCCCGGACTTCTCGGTGGACTTCTTGATGAACTAATACTTCCCGGACTTCTCGGTGGACTTCTAGATAAACCAATACTTTTAGGACTTCTTGGTGGACTTCTTGATGAATTAATACTTCCAGGACTTTTCGGTGGGCTTCTTGATAACGAAATACTTCCCGGACTCTTTGGTGGGCTTCTCGATAAAGCAATAACTCCCGGTTTGGAGATTTCGGTTTTAGGAACTTTTTTAATCTTCTTCAACGGTTCAAGAGTCGTACCGATTTTACGTTCCTCGTCCATGTTAATAATCTCGGTGACTGATGATTCTCGGGAAATGTTGGGCGACCTTTTCTCTGCGGATTTCACGCGTCGCACGCCCAATGTCTTTCCCGTCCCCTTGGACTTTGGATCAAACTTGCCGGTCTTGACGGGAGACTTGATTCCTTTGCTGCCTCTCTCTTCCGCCGAGAGAACTTTACGATCCAACTTCTTAAAGCTCTCTGAACTTTTCATTTCCAAAGACAACTTGTGAACCAACAACTTCCTGTCGCCGTCACGATCCGTTACCATCTCCTCGTCAAACGACGGAACTCTCTGCTCAGATAATTCCACGTTATCGTGCTTCAAATCAGGTACGTTGTCGTCGACATTCCAGTGGTCGTCTCCCAGAGGCTCCAAGTTGGCCAAGTCTATCACGTCGCTGATCTCTATAGAAGGTGTCGCGCTCTCAAACAACAGCTCGGGAATACTCGAACTGGAGCCCATGTTCTGGAGGGGAATCTTTCGGTCAAAGCCTTCGGAAATACTTTCACTGATCGATAGATCGGGAAGATTAGCCTCGAGTGCGGGTTCATGTTTCTCTACTAAAGGTTGCGCAGAAGGTTTCTTAGGGGATTTCTTAGTTTTTGTCACTTGTGCGTAAATAGGTTCGTTTATCGGAGGGAAATCCTCTAGGTTTATCCTGTTATCGACTTCCTTGTCAGAAAGATCATCTATCTCTGCATAAATGGGCTCGTTTCGAATGCGGGAGCTACGAGATTCGTCGATTGGCTCTAGAGGGATATCTTCGTCTTGGGCAAAGCACTCTGGGAGAGATTTATTCAAGTCAGCGGACATAGATACGCGAGTGTCTTTCCTTGCCAAGTCGGAGTCGGTACTCGACTTTTTCAAATCACCGATTTCAGCATATATACCTAAACCTTTTGATAGATCAATGCCAGATTTCTTTAATTCGTCTGTAATTTCCGCATAAATTCCCTGTTTCGGTGAATCTCTCTCGCGTTTGTTAACATCTTCAGAGATCTCCGCGTAAATGCTCTGTTTCGGGGAGTCGAAACTAGATTTCTTTCAAGTCGTCCGCTATCTCCGCGTAGATTGGTTCGCACGAACGAAGCGCGCCGGACATTGTATCGGGAGCCGTGCCGTTCATCGCGTGACGCTTGTGCAACATGTACGGGATGTTGAATTCGCTTTGTGCGGAAGTTAAAGCTTTCAAACTCGAGTTGTTAGTATCGTGACTTTCTAGGTCGCTGCAGCTGTCTGCGGGAGTTAGGTCAATAGACTTTTGGTGTGTTAGAATGTGGCGTTTCGGCCGCGAAAATGGATCGCTCTTGGCTCTTTCGATCGGGTTATGAGCATGCAACTTCCTAGACTCTCGCGGGCTATCGAACCCGATAACTAGACCCGGCTCGCACTTGGCATTGTACTCGGTGAAATGTGACTGCAGTTGCTTGGGATTTATATCGACACCATCATCAACATCTTTAACATTTTCATAAGAGCTTTTACTATCATCGGAAGCCATCTTGGTGACCTCCAGCTTCATCTTGGGCTCGTAGCCCCCGAAGCTTAACCCTGTCAAACCTCTATCTACATCCTTGAAACCCTTCACCATTATCTTCTCGCCGAACTCGTTGTAAATGAAGCCCACGCAACCCTCCCTACTCGACATCGAACCTTCGTCGCTGCGACACTCCCCGTAATCTACGTGTTCCGGGTCCAGATTCGAATCCACCCCAGACCCCGACTCCTCGCTCGATTCCAAGCCGAATTTTGGTCTATCGTATTTAGGCCGTTCGTAAGAGGTTCTGAAATCGTGCACGTCGTTTCTGTAACTGTCATAAGTAGGCCTTAAGTCGTCTTTGTAATCGTCGTAGATGGGTCTGAAATCTCGCAAGGGTTCGTCGACGAAACCCCCCCTACCTACTTCACGCTGATGTGACCTCTGGTCCATGTCAAGGTCGTCTGGGTCCATCTGAAACACTTCCCCTCCCGGCCCCTCGATCTCGTCGTCGACCATCTCCGGCTCGGAATCTAAACTGCACGACCTCGTACCCTCGTAACTGCGCAACCCCCTCCCCTCCTCTTCCAATAGCTCGTACGAATCGTGCGACAAGTCGTCATGACTCAAGGCCATCTCTTCTAAGGACCCGTCGCCACCTATCGCAGTAATTAAAATACAATCGCTTCCCCCTTCTACCATCCCGTCGTCATTCCCGCTTTCGGTCGACAAACTAGAAGTTGTACCTGGATAACTACTCGAATATATCCTAGTTTCCGGAACCTCCTCTACAGACTTTTTCTTAGTAACAGTTTTGTAACGCATTTGTAAATTTTCGTCATATTTGGTCACAGGCGAGTCCTGTTTTCGGTCTTGCATATAGACCGTATCGTAATAACCCCGCTTGTCGACTTTCTCCACCGGTTTTACGCTCTCCTCGAACTTTGTATCTACGTGCAACTCGCGACAGCTTGCGCTTCGCTGCCAAGTATATCGCGAGACTTGCTTGGCCTTCGGTAAGGTGGTTATATGCGAACAGATGGCGGTCTGTGGACTGTCGATGTAGCCCCTCGAAGAATACGGAGACTTTGGGCTCTTAGTTCGAGTAGTGCTTTTCCTAACGGGAGCAGCATTGCTACTTTTTGTGTAGCTTTGGGACGAGGGGAATTTCTGCGTGGGGCTTAGAACCTGCTCACGCTTGGGTTTGGCTGGAGGTAGCCGTGGCTGGGTGGGACTGAGCACCCTGTCCTGAGACTTTGCCGAGCTCTTGGTGACCTTGGAGCTGCTCTGAGAGAGGCTCCCGTACGAGCTGCTGCTGCTCTTAGACTTGCTCTGAGACCCGTACGTCTGGTTCGAACTCTTGCTCTGCCCCGCCGTCCCGTAAGACAGACTGTCGTTCGATGTCGAGAAGCTACTCTTAAGATTGCCCTGACTTATACTCGGCGGTTTCTTCCCGTTCTTAGACGCAGACTTATCGTACGACGACTCGCTTTTAGAACGAAGCGAGGTCGTGGTCGTGTTACCGTAAGATAAACTGTCATTCGACGTGGAATAATGACTCTCCATCGTGCTATGAGCGGCAGCCTTCGACGTTTTAGAGGATATTGACTTTGAGCCTTTATTACCGCTCGATAAACTATCATTCGAAGTGGAATAACGCGTCTTTGTGGTTGTTTTCTCCCCTTTCGTAGGTTTACCGGTACCCTTCCCGGCCGAAAGACTATCGTTAGACGTCGACGAACGACTTTTAGAGGTGGAAGTTTTCTCGCTCTTCGAAGGCTTGCCGCTGCTTTTACCCGCGGAGAGGCTATCATTCGACGTCGAATAACGACCTTTCGAGGTATATTTATCTCCCTTTGACGCCCTCCCGTCGGCTTTCCCACGGGAGGCGCCGTTTTTCCCGCCGTCGTTTGTCACGGAACCGTGGCTTTTCCTACGGGCTGTAGTTTGGATTGACAAAGTAGTATTGCTTTGCGTCTGACCTTGGTTTTGCCTGCGATACGCCCCAGGACTGGCGCGGAAGTGTTGCTCCTCTTCGTGAGGGTAGAAGTGCTGGGGGCTGGAGGTGAGAGAGGTGGGCGGAGACAGGGAGGTGGTAAGAGGAGGGGAGGGGGACGTGGGGAGGGGGTCGTGGATGTCGGCTGCATGGAGGGGAGGGGAGGGCCTGCGACGCTCCGAGGACAGGTGTACCGAGCCACAAGACAGAGATGCTTGAGTGCCCACTGGAAACAAACACACACATTCATTATCAGGACATTGTTGATACGCATCACAGTACATAAACAAATTTTAATGAACTGATAAATTCAAAGAGAACTATAACATTATAGGCCTAATCAAGCTCAGGAAACGTATAGCACGCACACCAAAGAGGTTTAAATGTCTTTGAGATCTGCCCATAATATGACAAATATTGCTTTCTACTTGCCTGATGCAGAAATGGCTCCTTAACCCTTTCCAGTACAACAACGCCTCTGGGACGTGATAGATCGCCGTGACGCTCCGTACAACGACGTCCTGGGGACGTCGTTGGTGCGCGAGTTCAAATAACCCGCCATATCTCCGGTACCAGCAGTCCTATCGAGTTCAAATCTTTACCGCTAGATAGCAGAAGGTTCCGCGCGTAAGAATATCGAGGCGACTGCATTACCGGCATGAAACGCGCATTGATACATCGATGAAAAACATCCGAGTTTGTTTTGTAAACACGCCGGCCGTCAATCGTCCCGTCATGGCTGCTAAGCGACCGAAGTTGACTGTTGATGTTGTTAACAATATTCTTTTTGAGAGTGACTACAGCGATTCTGACAACGATGATAATGTTTCTATTTCTAATAATAGTTCTAGTTCAAGTGAAATGGGAGATTCTGACAGTGATGATGTTGATTCAAGTGATTCAGGAGTTTCTAATCATGACGGCGCCAATGTAGGCGTAGGCCTAGGCCTAGGCGTAAATAATGGCTGGGATTGGCTTCGCGATAATAATTATACAGACATGTTATATTTTTTTAATTGATAACTTCTTTATTGTAAACCTATCCTGAAAATTTTAAGTTAATTGGTTGATAACTTTCAAAGCTACAAGCACAAGTGTATATGGTTTCGCTTTACTTTTGACCGCTTGGAAATTAAATAGGTATTCCCAGGTAAAATAAATGGAAAATAACCGTACTGGAAAGGGTTAAATTAAATTTTACTGATTAAAACCAGAAATATAACAATGGCGATGGATGCACTCGCAAAAGAGGATTTTCATCCTGCAAAAGTTGTCTCCAATGCCGAAATGGATCAAAACAGTCTGCAACCGGTTAGTATAACCAAAGCGCTTTTGTTAAATGCGCAATTCAGGTGCATGCTGTACGTTGTAATTGATTAAAGTAGACAGTTACGCACACTTCCTATGGGATTGAGAATTATTGTGTCCGTTGTGGAAGTACGCTTCTGTCATTTGTTACCCATTTTTATCTCTGTTGTAATCAACCACTATTTGGAAAAAGATGTTAGTATTTGGATCTGCCTGAATAATAAGTAAATTAAAGTTAAGTACAGTAAAGTAAATGTGATGAATGTAGATTGACTATCACGACGGTGCATGATCATTGTGTCGAGTGTTGCTACCAATTTGAAACCTCCAGTTTTGAATTTATTGCCATTGACTAATAATATTATAAATTATTATCAAGACTAATAATGATACGTATTGTGATCCGTTATAATTTTGCAAACCAGTTAGTCCTATATATTTTTTAAATGTTGCCTATATGATACTGCTACGTAGATTTGAGCAGATCTTTCTCTAACCCAGGCTAGAAGATTATAGTTCTCTAGTTGGGTGTCAAGCACCACTTGACGGTAGAGAACTTGATTTTATCTCGTAATACTAGGGATGGGTAAAGTTATCAACATTTTGATACAATCAAGATGTAGGTTGGTATGCACATTGATATTGTTTTCATTATTGATTATCGAAATGGTAATATCATTATCGAATTGATATAATAGATATTACCAATAAAAAATTTAAAGCCCCTTTCCGACATAGATGGAATCTCAATTGTGGCAAATGAAATTCAAAACAATACATTCTCATGCCACTCGCTGCCTCGTCCTGTCTGTGTTGTCTTTGTTTTTGCCTCCCGCTATCGGCTAAGTTCGCTCCCAAACATAAATCTCGAGTAAGACACCTTGTGAGTTGTGACCTATCTCTGTCTGCCCAAGCAGGAAATACGAATTACATGTTTCCGGACGTTTTCAACCAATTATTGATATTTCGATTATCGATAATGACTTTTGATTATCGATTATTGAGATTTTATCCAATATTGATTATCAATCGTTAATATTGATTATCGTGTGCATCTCTAGATAGTAGATATAGGTATTGAAATATTTCCGATATTGATACCCACCATGCCAACGCCATATTGAAATATCGAAATAAACAAACAAATTTACTTTTTATTTTTTATTTTTTTAAACGAGAATAGTATGTTTTTTTAAGGATGTAAATGTAAAACCCCTTTATGCTACAAATACCTAAGAAAAATTGCTTTCTTTAATTGTTGGTTCGAAGAGGATGGTGGAGGTGCCAGGTACTATATTATTAAGACTCGGCCAGTGGTTCTCAATAGGTGGGTCGCAAAGAAGTTGGAAGTGGGTAACGTCCGCGTTTTTATTTTCAGGATTTTCCAAGTAAAATTTATGGAAAAGCAGGTGTGAAATAACTTAATAAGTGTGGAAGTGAATTTTGTACTTTGTATTTCACTAGATCAAGCATGATGGCATCATAGGCCAAATGTGGGCATTTGACAAGAAGAAGATTTTAAATAAAGTAATTACCAACTTTTATGTTTGTTGTTAACACAACACCTCATTTCTAGAATTATCTAAGTTATCAGCGTAAGAAAATATCAACCTGCTCTTGGCCTCAACTTCTATTGCGCTTGAAAACAAATATAGGATTCATTGCAAAACAAGTGGAAATCATAAGGTGAACAGATTTTGCAGGGTTGCAGTTTTTACGGGGGTGCAAAACGGATCGAAGGATTTTTATACCAATTAACGGATACTGTAAAAAAAAAAAAAAAAAAATGCTGTTGCCAACTAGGGCTGGACAAAGAATCTACAATTCAATGTGATATCGATAAGTGGGAATATTTTCGATATTATATAAATATCAAAATTTACACAAAAAAATGCTAAATTTAGTAATTTTGGTGGAGGTGCCGGGTAGGTAGTCGAAATTAAATTAATCCTGGCTGGTACATGGTGGAGGTGCCGGGGCATAAAACGCGATTGTGAAATCGTAAAAATCGTTCAAAATGCATTGGTGATACACCTTATCAACCCTATTTGGCATCAAATCATTAAAAATAGGCCTACTCTTTATTTTATTTTATTTTACAATTTTTTTGGATCAGCGTAGCGAGCGAAGCGAAGATTCCATTCTACTACACTGGAGAAAAAAATCCGAGATGTTTTTTTTCTTTCTTTCTTCTTTTTTTTGTATTTTTGTGTGTTTGTGAACACGATTCCGGCTAAACCAATACTCCAATTGCGATGAAATTTTCTGGAGGCCTTCGAAATCTCTGAACTTAGAACTGCCACGTTTTTGAGCGCAATCGAAAAATTATTTCTTATGAAAATCGCAATTTTACGATTTTTTCGATTTTTAACAAATTTCTTCGATTTATAACACCTACATGCTTTAACCGATTTTAATGATTTTTCACAGAACCTTAATTTTATAAACAAAGATATTCCTGTGAAATTTGAGCGCAATCGAAAATTTATTTCTCATGAAAATCAAAATTTTACGTTTTTTTTTCTTTTTTTAAACAATTCTTTGACTTATAACACCTACATGCTTTATCCTAATGTAATGATTTTTTCACAGAACCTTAATTTTATGACTTAATATATTCGTGTAAAATTTGAGCGCATTTGAATAATTATTTCATATGACTAGGAAAACGCTAAAGTCCCGCCGCGTTGATGGATGAGCTTTTTAAAGTTTTTAGTTTGCATGGGATATCTTTACTTTTGCAAGTGCTTTGTTTTGTTGCCTACGCATTGTAAGTGATTGTTGTCAAGTTTCTGTTGTTCTTGTCAATTGGTATTATTACCGTAAAAAACTTATATTAAAAGCTTTATTTCTATGGATTCTGGCTAATTTTTCAACTTTTTCTTTCAAAAGGTACTACATCACCATAACCTTAATGTCCATGTGAAATATGAACGTTGTAGCCCCACCCGTTTGGTCAGAATCGGCCCAAATGTCACGAAAATATCTCACTAAAAATAGAAAAAAAATCGTAAAAGTAAGTTTATTCTATGGATTCTGGTTAACTTTTTTAACTTTTTTTTTCTCAAGATACTATATCACCATAACCTTAATGTCCATGTAAAATATGAAATTTGTAGCCCCACCCGTTGGTCAGAATCTGCCCAAATGTCACAAAAATATCGCACTAAAAATCGAAAAAAATCGTAAAAGTGCGATATTCATGAGAAATATTTCTTCGATTGTACCCAAAAACGTGGCAACGTCTAAGTTCAGAGATTTCGAAGGTCACCCTTCAATTTTCATCAAGATCGCATTATGCCGTTTGCCCGGAATCGTGCAAACAAACAGACAAAAAAAAACAAAAAAAACAAAACACAAACACAAAAAAACAACCGAGCTAAATTTTTGGGGGTCAGTGAAATTGAAGTCTTCGCTTCGCTCATCCAAAAATCGCAATTTTACGATTTTTTTAAATTTTTTTTTAATTACGATTTTTTAAAATAATTAAAAATTTAAGTTAATTTTTCATTTCATTTAATTTAACTTTTAAAAAATCTTCAACTAAATAATGATTTTTTCACAGAACAACAGAAAATCCGCATAACACATGGCAGCTCAATGCACAAATTACGCTCATCCAACAACGCGCCTGAAAAAGCGTTTGCGAAGCTTCCTAGTTTACAACAATTACATTTTGATATAAGGTTTGAGGACCACTGGACTATGCGACTATTGCACATGGTAGAGGTGCCGGGTAATGAAACGCGAGTTTGAAAACGTAAACATCGCTTGTTATTCATTTTTGTGACACCGTACTAACTGTTTTTTGGTCACACATTATTACTGTACTATTAAAGGCTTTGATGGAGAAAATAACATGAATTTAGTTTTAGGTTACACTACACACTACACTTACTATGTACTAAAATAACCTGAAATAGAGCAATTTTCAACAATATGCATTATTATGCAATAGATGGAGGACTACACATAAGATGAATGAAGTAATGATTCGAAAATTGTTACAAAAAAAGTTGATAAACATTAAAGCTTTTAAGACTTGCAGACACCGTACTTAAAAGCTGGTTTTCTAATCGAAGGTACATTCATCAAATAAATCTGATAATGACAAAATTAGGTGTCAAACCATTTCACATTTACAGACAATGAAAAAAAAAGTATTTGGGGTAACAAAAGAAGGCCTGTCGCAACTAAGATGGTATTTTCCATCTTATTTGTCAAAAATCCGTGCACTCTGGCTATGGTTGATACAGGTAGTACCTACTGCGACTAGTACTGTTAGATGACAAGCGCGAGGTACACAGTTGTAAAACACCAACTTTCAAGGGATACATTAAAGGGGCAACCCATAAATGATGTCACACAATTTGTGGGGGGGGGGGGGGGGTGACAGTAGTGTAGGAGAGGGTTATGCTTCCTGTAACATCCATACAAGCAGTGCATTTAATTTTACTAATGTAAAAAAATCACGATATTTTGATTTTTTGACACTCGAATGTAGTAAAATATTTAATATTAATGTGAACTGAACTTTAATCCAGTAAAATTTTCACCAGTATGTGGTTTATGGGGACTGATGGTTGGGCCTGGGAGTTATTTATTGTGATATTATTCAAGGGGGTTGGGGTCACACTTTTTGTGACAAACTGAGAGGGGATCTAATTTGGTCAAAAATTGTGTGACATCATTAATCGACAGCCCCAAAGAATCTCGTCTCATCCATGAAAGAAACTTAACAATTAGATGAAGATAAAGATGAATGCAAAATGTAATACTTTCCACTAATTACATATTTAAAAAATATTTCCATACATAAAACAAGAATGTTTAAATTCTAGCTACTATTAACAAAAGGTCACAGAAATTGGATCAACAAAATTAAAATTAATGTAGTCATAAAGCATGGTACGAATGGTACAGCAACACTACAAATGCATGCAATATAAACAAGGTAGGGCCTGCGTACTTACAATAAAACCTCAGGTATACATTGAATCTGTTCTGACTCGTGTAGCGTGTGCATTTACTACTTGAAGTTTTTCCCCTGGTCTTATTTTAAGATGTACAATATATTACTAGATGGTAGACCCCAACTTTTAAGAGTGAATAAATTGAACTATCTTCATGCATGAAATTCACACAACGTGTCACTTGAACGTGATCTGGTGTCATCGTAAGCTGTGAACAGTGAACACCACAAGACGAAGAAAAAAAACTACAGTTTATGTTGTGAACAACGTTATTTTCAACTCTGAGCCAAAAAATATGACATTTACAATTTGGTAGTGAATGCACACGGAGATTCGTAAAGGCTTCGCCAAAATGCCGGAACACAAACATGAATGCACGCTAGCGCCTGGTAAAGCCGACCAGACTACCCGCGATAGAACTTGTGCGAGACAACTGAGGTTAAACTGCAAGCGCAGGGAACGAAAGAGGGTGACGTACCAACAGCGTTATCCCCTAGAGGTAACAATGGGTGAGCCGAAAGACTGGTCCCCACATTCGCCACACTAGAGTGGACCGAGTTTGAGTGACGAAACGATTGAGACCTGGGGAAAACAAGAGAAGGGGACGGGAATAAACAAACAGACCGACGCACTAGAAAATATTATACTCGTTAGTTAGAACGTCTAGTATGGAAAATGTTTGGCGGTTGAAAGCATAGTCCACAACACATAAGCACTGTCTTTCAACATCAAATTCGCTAGCAAACAAACAGTGTTCAGAATATTGAAGTAAATGTCAGTGTATGTTTTATGTGGATTTTAACCATCTGCAAAGTCATGGCGGTCTCACATGTTGGCATTCAGGATATAATAAATTATAGAAAGTCATTGCAAACATGGGTAAGGTAAATAGACCTACTAAATAGAAACAAAACCAACAGCGTACCTTCGTATAAGGACATATGGTAAACTAGTACATGTCATTTTAATTTCATCCTGCTAGTTTGGAGTAGCTTTGTGGTTTAGTAGCGTACTTACTAATGACCACAATGAGTTGATTTGATCAACAAAAATTGTTAAATTGAGATTGATAGTTGCCAAATAATTTATTTTGTCAAAAATCCTTTTTATGAAGATCATCACATAAATTGAATAAATTGAGAATGATTGGTGCTTTATACAAAATAAGGTTACTAGTAAGTAGTGTGAGTAGAAGTAGTGAAAAATGGTGATAACAAAATTTGTGATTTTTTTAAATGTCCTTTAATTGCCAAAAATGTAATAATGTCGACGAATTACATCATTTAGTGATGGAAAAGCCACATTTTGAAAACGCAAAATTCACAAGATCTCGCGAAATAACAAACAAATTTGTATGAAACTAGTCAAAATGCGAATTAACTCCCGAAATTGAACCTCTTAGTGTGCAAAATGTAGGAGGATGGTGGAGGTGCCGGTCCAGAATTTACACGAATTTGGGTGGAGGTGCCGGTCCATACCTAACATTACGCGTGCGGTAGGCGATACAGTAAACAGACGACAAAAGCAACAGCGTTCCGTGACGGAAATAGAACACCAAAATAACAGCGCGTATCACGGACTCCACAGAAATAGTCCACCAAAATAACGGTGCGTACAAACATTTATTTTTTGTTGGGAATCGTTTCTGAACAGAATCTTGGGTCATAATGACCGAGTATAACTTTTTGGAATCAATGTCATCCCTAACTTAAGGGGCTCCGTTTTTCTTCTTTTCTTTAACGTTTTTGAATTTTTTTGCAAAAAACACAAAATTTGGGTTTTTATATCACCATTTCTCTCTTCAAGTATGAGGTCCATCTACCATCTACATACCATTTATTTTTTAAATTTTAGAACTTAAAGAAAACTTTGCGCGGTATGTTTAAAAAATTAAACTAGGTATACTATACATAATAATATAATGGGCTATTTAGGCCTATGTATATTGATAAGTTTATAAATTAACTACTAATGCACTGTTTTAAAATAGCAGTTTTTCCAAAATATAAATTTAACAGTATGCCTAAACATTTTTCTTAAGGACAGTGGATAAGTTGTTCATTTATAAACCTATCAATATAACTTAGGACCTATGGTATTTACACACATAATTTTGCTCACAATAAAAACGTTTCCCAAGGGACTACCCTTTGGATAGATAAAGTAGTCATTTGTTAGATTAAATATCAATGATTTAGAAAATATTGTCAGTGTTAACGAATAAATAAAGTAGGGCTTACTAAACAATATTGCAAATTAATTTTTAAAAATGTTCAAATAAACCAAAAAAGGCAACAAAATTAGAAAAGAACAGTTGCAGTTCATTGATTTTTGACAAAAGAATGTAAAAGGAAACAAATCTAGATGTGGAAAAATATTTAATCAGTGATATTATATTGAGTAAGCTGTTATGTATATTTATTGTTTAAATATCATAATATTATGAAATATTTATTAATATTATGTATAGTACAAAAGTAAAACTTAAATTGAATACTATGTAAGAGGTTGACTAAAACGTCCTGTGGAAGGACGTGTGGACATCCACGTAATGCGGACTACACGAGGTAAGCTGTTGGTTCTGTCTACACAATAACATGGTCAACAGTAGAAGAGAGAAGTCGTAATCAGGGAAACATCAAAATACTAAATGTTCTGCGGCCATATTTACTGCTCTCGAGATGGTACGTAGCTGTACGTCATTATATTACGAGCGTACACAAGATTTAATACGTCCACCATAAAGTGGTACACAGAGATATAAACAAACACATTTTGATCCATGCAAGAAGTATTAAATTGAAAGTGCATCAAAGTGAAAATGGAGCTCATATTGGGCCCATTAATGAGCACAGCAGTGATGCCAACAGTGTAATTTAAAAATGAAAATTGCAATAAAATGAAGAATGTTTTTGGTGACAAGAAAACTCCAGAGCAGCAATGTGACCAAATTAATTTATAGAGATGTGCAGTATTTAATGCCCAAATAATTTTCATGCAATTTTAATTGGCAGCAAAGAGGAGTGATAAATGTACAAGAATACGACGTAACGTAATTGAACAGAGCACAAGTCTTCCTGCAAGGAAAACGCATGACGACCCTATACTTCTGAAAGACTGAATCAATGTCAAAATAATTAAACTAAGGATGGACAAAACTGTTGATTTATCGAACAAAATCAATATCACCGACTTCATTCAAAATCGCGCTTTAAAAAAATTCCAAAAGTGCAAATATTCCATTCCAAGAGAACTTACACCCCCACCCCCTGCTGCCCAGCTAAAAATTATCATCTTTGTGAATATATTGGATGGAAATATCCCTTTATTCAAATAAATTATTTTGGAACAAAATGCAGTGATATTATTATTATTGTTATAATTTTTTAACACATATATTATCAACAAACATTTTCTGATAGTACATACCGTAATTATTGATTCTCCCCCTACCCCCCCCCCCCCCAAATATATCAATATTCCCGAGTGATATTGCCCATCCTCAAGTTAATCAAACTTACTACACTTAAGTTATAGGGCCTAAGTAACATACATTGCATTACTTAATTTAATTTCAATCAGAAATGCAATGTACAATATGAACATACCAAGAAAGAACTAGGTACAAATTACTTATAATCTTCAGATTAGAAGGTGTACGTTACACAAATTGCATGAAAAAGTGTTCTAGAAGCTGAAAACATTCTCTTAGACTTAGGCCAATACAAATACTGCGGCACATCTCTATGGAAAGTTACAAACAATAAACAAAGAAAACTGGAAATAATAATAAGGTGCTCTACGTAGCAAACAAGCATTTAAGGCGAAGCTATCAAACTAATTTTAGTTTTATGAGACACAAATTTAACACAGGTAAGGACATAGTAAATCAATTATCATTATCTGACATGACCATATTTTTGGGTTGAGAAATTTGCGCATTACCATACATACATGGTCTAAAGTGATGAATATTTGAAACATATCCGTGCCAATAATACGAGGGTTGGATGATTCACATGATTTATATTTGTAACCAATACGTACGTACTCTTGTCATAACACTAACAGTTAACACTAGGATATTTTTAAATGTTATCTTATCATTCAAGGTATTGAAGACAAAACAAAACACTTAACAAAATATCTCAGTATTTCAGACAAGAGAGTATTTGTAACAAATAGAAAATAAGTCACCCATCAAACTCACATAATGCGGGAATGTGATTCAAATAGTCATCATTTAATCTCCACATAGCAATAATATAACGGATAAGCATACTACTCAACCCAAAAATACATTTAAAAACATGGTGAAGTCAGATGATCATAATATATGCGCACTACGTATATCCGTAAAAATGTTTAATTAGTGTTCAAGAAATTTTAAATAAGTCCGATAGCTTTGCCTTAACCAGGTCCTGCAGATGTTTAATGTTGTGTTATTTAAATTATCATGGTGGTGTTTTACGGCACTTAAGCCCAATCTCTAGAATTGATTTACTCGGATATTATTTAACTTAGTTTTACATCCTCCTCCCCTTCCCTTTGTTTGTTAACACATGCAAGTGAGAAATGATTTATCCTGGGCTACGATACCGGACTGACACCCATGGAAGTAAGAGAGCATGCGGACGGAATAAACGTACGTAGAGCTGGTGCGACGCACTTACCTCTGGAAGGTCTGACGTTTCACGTAGTTCTCGCGAACAAATTCAACTATTTGCTTTTGAGTTTTGCCGCTATACCTAGAAACCAAACCAGGGAATATTTCAAATAAAAGAAAACAAAAAATAGATACAATTCCAATTCCAATAATTAGCAGATTATTTGTTTTAAATAAAGTCTTCTCTAAATCAACTTAATGTTGTATTCTTATCCCACCAAGCTTGATAAATATGAATTTCAGACATTTTTGTAGCTAGTCTACTTTCATTGTGTCCACGTTAAACAAATGTATAAGTAAAAAATCGACCTTTAGTCGATCTAACGTAGTTCTAATATCCTACATGTAGCTTGGTATTTCTCATTATTTTTAAATGTGACCCAAAATATAATTTGATTCTGCAAGAAAATCTTTAAACCCTCACAAATGTTTAGACGTTTAAATAATCCCACCCTTGCCTGTAACTTACTAACCTAAATGAGGACCCTCTACTTAAGACTCTCGTCTTCTGGCGAGGTACGCGCTTCACCATTGAGCAGCGGAAGAAGCCGTGATTCTCTACGCATTTCTTCCAGAAGTTTTTACAGTCGTTGCGCCCCTCAAAGAAGAACTCGACAGTGTCCTTGTAATATCCCTGGAACAAAACGAGGGGATGTTACCGACAAGGTAGACGATTCCGCACGGGAACAACCACAATCGTCGTCGTAATTCATTAGAGGGCTAGAACACCAAACAGAAGGGGTGGGTTTCACAATTTAATTGTTTATATATTTAAAATTCAATATTAAACGTGTTAAAACAACATTAAATTATGCTTTAAGAAAGGCTTACAAGAAGAAACGATATTATTTACTAAATAAATTTATAGAGAACATCAACTTTAAGAAAAAAACTGTTTATATATTATGTTTAAATAAATAAAATAAATGTGTATTAAGAATTTGAGAGTAGGCCTATACCAACTCAGTGATTATTAGTGTTTATGGCTTAATGCAAATCCAAGAAAGAAAAAATTATGATAATTCAAAAAAAGAATTATCGCTTATTAATTATTGTATGTACTATTTTATGAGGAAATAAGGGATAAGAAGAAATCTCAAAAAATGTATTTTTAGGTGAAAATGTTGAATTACCCTGATTTTAATTTGTTTAAACTTTCATTTCCATATTATTTAAGTGTGTGGAGATTGAGAAGAAATTGTTCAAAGCATGCATAAATAATTAAATCACCAGTGACGGTATTAGATTTGATTGGGAAGTAAAACATAGACAAAATTTGAAATTAAATGTTGTAAACTTTTAGTACAAAAATCTTGTTATATTTTATACTGAAAAAATGTATCAAGGCTTCAAATGAGGATTTACGAAGAACTCTACATAACTATGCGAAAGCATTTTAAGTAGAAGCAGCAGCAGCCAAGCAAATGCTTAGTTGTCAGTGGAGCTGATACGTCGGATTTATGCTGTCATGCAATTTGGAGGTAGGCCTGTTGATATTCATATCGACAGGACCAATTTAGTTGGAGTTAGAAAATAAACTTGCATTTTAATCAGATTTCTTTGGGGACCGTGACTGGATTCTTAGTTAAGGAGCCGAGTCAGAAAATAATTTGAAAATTCTATTTAAAATTAGAAAACCGAATAAGTATTTTTTTTTAAATACACAAGTGTGTAAGAGGTAGGTACCAAACCAAAACCAAATTTTGCTACCTTATTCCATCCAAATAAATACTGTATTACATTATAAATATAAAATTGGTTTTAGTTTGGCCTCTATATCAATGAGGGGTTTGGGCCAATTTAATGTAGTCTATATTATCATCAATAAATGAAACAAATAAATAAAAAAAATTCAATTTAAAAAAAATGTTTAATGAAGTTTCTTTAATTTCAATTGCAACAAAGTTAATATTTATTTATGTAAGTTGACGAAAGCCTGGAATTCAATGTGGTTAAATCTTGATTCATGTTGAAAGTTATGTTATTTAACAATCGCCACCACTTTAAATCATGCTTGAATTAATTATTAATTAGCGGTTGTTGGTTAAGTAAGCGGCAAGCCTGCAGAGAAAATTAGTTAGTTATAAGGTATTCAATGCTAGAACATCCCACTAAAGATGCATTGCAGCCTCGAGATACAAAGGAGCAAACCAAGGCACAAAACACATTACGTTACGTACACTGTACATAGTATGCAATAAATCACAGGTCATTAACATATACTAGCCTACAAGTATAGGACAGTTTAAGAAAAACCAACCAGAACGGTCAATTATTTAGGCTTAATGAAGCTTTACGCAGGCTACATGTAGGCCTACCATAGACAATCGAATACACTATCGACCATCATGTCAACTGAAATAAGACCACTTTGCAAACGCTTTATATAGTCACGCTCATGGATGAATGTTTGTGGTCTGCCACCTACATTTGAAAAAGAAAGGTGGTAATAGCGTGATTTTTAAAAGAAATACAAAAAAATGTGGCACATGTAAGATCGAACATTTCTAAGGACCCATAAAATTTTATCAAGATCAGAGTACTTAGCGGTTTGTCAGGTAGAGTGCGAGCAAAGAGACGAATATTGGTACGAAAGATCACACACAACAATGCAAAAATACAATTTTCATGATAAATATTTCTTCAGTGTAGGCCTACACAAAAACCAGACGCATTAAAGTTCAGAGATTTAGAAATACCCCGGAAAGTTTCATCGAGGCAAGAGTACCCATTTGTCTGGGTAGAAAACGGACAAAAAACAAAACATTTCATCTAAAATATCTAGTATTTTTCAAAGAATAGTCAAATTTAGGTCTTTGCTACACTGACTATGCTCGTACAATAAACCTGGTGGTATTGTAGGGAGTGAATAATAATCACTCGGTTCTACCACGCCCCATATCGGAATTACAAAATATATTACACATTTATTACCATTCCATTGCCACAACGGAAGGTAAATAAACAAACAAGATGCCAGCAACTCAAAAGATTGATGAATCTTATTTGTTTGAATGTCTTATACACTTCACGAAAATCATTTGTAGTCCTTAAGTCTTTCTGTACATGTAATTTGCCGTATAGAAACACGACTTTAGGTGATTTCTGATTTACAGAAGTAGTTCAGTGCCACATTTCTTTAATAACAGTTTTGTTTAAAATATTTATTATTTGTTTACCAAATTTAAACAGTTGTTTTATTATTAAAATTACCATTTTTATGTAGAAATATATTATTTAAGTTAAGGTATTTACTTTCTTTTTAAACATAAAAAAATGGGTAGGCCTACATTAAAATGTAAACTTGATTGCAATTATAACAAAATTAGCTGCAGTCACCTACATACATATTATAAAGATTATTTCCATAGAAAAATGGAATAGTAGTAGGTTAAATATTAATTAACATCATAAGTTAAGCATGGCCAACCATCACAGTTTCAGCCAACAGAGTAGGTGTACAACATTACATCACAACATCAGTGTAGGAAATAAGTGAAACTTAGTCTGCCAATTACTGAAAAATACCCCCAAATCCAGTATTGTGTACTGTGTAGTGCATATGCATATGCATGTGCCTACACAATGTACAACCGATCCTAGAGGAAGACCGACAAAATAGGCAGGTTTTACTTTTCAAATAGTCTTTCATAAACATTTAAATGGTCAACATTTTAATAACATTTCTAATTATAAACATGAAATATATTTTTAACATTATCTACGTATTGTTTGTTGAAAGCGCATAAACTAATAATGTAATAGATAGCAGACGATATTCCTTGTTTCACAGAGGCTGTGAGGCCAAGTATATCGACAGGAGTTACAGATTATCACGCTAATTCTGATAGGACTTTTGCTCACTTGAAACGAGGCACATTTTTGTTTGCATTTATAAATATATTAAAAGTGGTAGAAGAGAAAATTCAAAATGTATTTTAAATTCCAAACCATGTGAAAAGTAGAGTAGATAAACAAGGGAGTCGAAGAAGAATTTAAAAAAATAAAAAAATACTTTTCTTTCCAATGTTGTTGTTGGTGGAGATCCAAATATAGAGGGATACAAAACTCCAATCCAGGGTGAGTCATGGATGTTTTGTCACCCGAGCATAGAGTAGGGAGGGAAGCCCCCTTACTGGTTGTGCTGACGGTGTGGCTCAGTATGAATGGTGTTTGAGTAACCTTGTTGATGTCCGGCGGTTTTTTCAACGGGAATCACGGAAAACTGACCACCTCTTAACGCTTTCGAAGGAGGTAAGCAATGGTACAAGTAAGGATAGAGAAGACGGAGCATACAGTTTTTCCGTTTTCTTCCAAAATATTCAAAGTCTAACCAACAAAATATTAGAACTAGACGAGTGCCTGGCTGGTTGCAGGACGGACAGTGGCCGGAGGTGGTATGCTTAACAGAGCATTGGCTGAACCATGACCGGATTAAACTTATCAGTTAGGTGGCTATCGATTAGCCGCAGCATTCTGCAGAGTGGCTCTTAATACCGCCTACGGGGTTCGTGCATCTTGGGGCGGCAAGACCATACCCATACGCCATTTGATAGAATCAACATGCTAGGTATACCCAATCATTTCGAGGTAGCCGCGACCAGGATTGAGCTTAACTTTAGTACAGGGACTCTTCAGCCTATCGTCATTGTTGCCGTGTACAGACCACCAGCGGGCTGCAACCAGGTGTTTCTACAACAGCTTGAAAAATGCTTAACTATTCTGGCCCCAAAAGAAAACACACGCTCTTATAGGTGGAGACTTCAACGTAGATTTCTCCAAGGATTCCAGTTCAAAGAGAGATCTTGAAAACCTGATACTGGCATTTGGATACACTCCCAGAGTTCAGGAACTTACAAGACTTCATTCAAGGGGGGTAGGGACCATTATCGATAACGTTTTCACTACTAATCTCCTTACAGTCAACATAGAGGTGAACCACAACGGGCTCTCGGACCACGGGGCTATATGGTGCCACATTGACGGTAGTGACCTCCTACACAGAAAGAAGGAAGATTCTCTTGACAAAACGACTAGGCCTACACACTGTAGAGAGTTACGGAGAAACTTCAGCGTTAGGAGCATCGACACATTCTGGAACAACATTTCGTCAGAAACCTGGATGGAAGTTTTCACGGAGCCAAATAATGTAGACTTTATGTATAATACCTTTCTTGATAAATTCAAATGCTGTTTTGATAGGTCACTCCCCCTTCAGCCACTAAAGCACCAGGATAACACAAAGACCTGGGTTACTGCAGAAGTGAAAGAATGGGGTAAAAGATGTCGGAAGGCATATGAAGATTGGACGATTTGGAGAACTCCAGACAAGGAAATACTTTACAGGGAGATAAAGAAAAAAGTATAAAACTATTATTGAACTAACAAAATCACTCCACTGCAATAAGAAAATAAACACAGCAGCTAACAAGAGTGCGCAGTCTGGAAGATAGTAAACGGTGAACTTCACGGCAATAAAGCAAAGCCTACGTCGATCCACCTTAGCCTAGAAAACAAGGTTATTTCAGAACCAACCGAAGTTGCAAATAGCTTCAATAGGTTTTTTGTAACAGCGGCAGAAAGTATAATTAAGAGTAGGACCCCCCCTCTGGTGGATCCTGGAGTACATAATTCTGGCATACAGGAGGAGGACCTGCTGGTCACTTCAACGCCTTTCCCCTGTGAACCCATTACAGGGACTGAAGTCCTCAACATTACCAGGACCCTAAGGAACACTCTCTCTGCTGGTGTGGATGAAATTCCGAACCGCGTTATCCGTAGATGTTCCAGACCGGTTGCGGATGTTCTTGCAACAATCTTTAACACATCGCTACAACTCGGGGTCTTCCCAAAGGCGATGAAGAACAGCCTTGTGGTCCCGATACACAAGAAGGGCTGCAAATCAGTGATTGGCAATTATCGCCCTATTGCCTTGGTTACAGCCTTGTCCAAAGTTTTAGAAAAACTTGTGAAAGCTAGGATCATACAGTATTTAGAATCTAACTTGCTCTTTACTAACAGTCAACACGGTTTCCGTCAGGGCCGATCTACTACCTCAGCCTTATGTGGAGTAATAGAAAAACTAAGCGAAACCATCGACGCTGGGGACTCTGCACTGGCCGTATTCTGTGACATGTCAAAAGCCTTTGACTGCGTGAACCACAATAGGCTTGTTGGTAAGTTTAGAGCACTGGGCTTTCCAGACTATATTGTAAAATGGGTTGCGTCCTACCTGGAGGGTAGAGAACAGTCGGTACAAGTCAGAGATTCGGATGACGGAAGGACCAAATTGGTTAGATCATCTTGGATGAAACCACTACCGGGGTACCACAAGGCACTGTACTTGGGCCACCATTCTTCCTTGTTTATGTGAATGATCTACAACCGTGTACTCCGAGGTGCGAAGTCTATATGTACGCAGATGACTTTACTTACGTTTGCTGGGGGAAATACATCACTGAAGTCATCAAAGCCGCGCAAAAAGAACTGGACCAGGAAGCTGCATGGCTTTACGAAAATCAGCTTGCGATGAATGCAGAGAAGACTACAACTACACTCTTTAGTCTCAACCCCAGTAATGCCAGTAATGTCAGCAAGCTGAATCTACACTTCGAGGGGCACTTGTTGCCCGAGGCTGAAACTGTAGCTTCCCTTGGACTTACCATAGCCTCAACACTTAAGTGGGACTCGCAAGCTGACAACCTTATTAAGAAGCTAAGTAAAGCCTGCTTTGCTATTAGAATTATCAGACAGCGTATTGGCCTTAGTTCTGCTAAGATTGTTTATTCTGCATATTTTGAGTCTCTTTTACGTTACGGTATTATACTATGGGGCTCCTCTAGCAAGAGAGTTTTCACCAGTATCTTCTTGATACAGAAGCGAGCGGTGCGTACTCTAGTGGGTGTTGGTAAACGGCATTCGTGCAGACTACTATTTCCCGAGCTCGGCTTACTAACCCTTGCTGGTCTTTACATTTACGAATCAGTTATACATGTTCGCAAAAATTTAGCTAACTTTAAAAAGAATTCTGACTTTCATGGGTATGATACTAGGCATCGGGGTGACCTGCATCTTGAATCAGTAAGAACTACTACAGCTGGTCTCAGGAGCCCCAGAAGTTGTGGAAGGCGGCTCTACAACAACCTGCCCATGGAGTTGAAAACAATTAATACCAGTGACGACTGCTTTAAAAGCAAATTAAAAGCATTTCTTATTGATAAGGCATTTTATTCAATTGATGAGTTCTGTAGTTAAATCTGGAGTTACCACAATGTTTTATTATTCATTATTTTAGCAACATAATCATTGTGTATTTTGTAGATCATATGTTTGACAATGTATAATATCCATGAATGTACATTTATGTTATTCTCTAGGGATCTATGTACAATAAACAGCAATCAATCAATCAATCAATTGACAACAAGCATGCAGAATTTACTTCTTGCGTGGCCCTACCACAGGTTTGGTTATGTGTTGTGTTGTGAGTTTTGTTTGTATGTAGTTAGCTGATTTTTAGTGGCCACCATCTGCCGGATGAGTCCCAGAAGGACGAAACACGACGTGGATTAAGGTAACAAACAACTTTAAATTAGCTGCAGTTGTCATCAGCAGGTGAAAAGTTTTGTCACCCCCAGCCCTTCAGGCTGGGCTTTATGTTCTCTATTATTTCCCAAACTGTTAACCCTTCTCCAATCTAAACTAATCTAGAAATATGTTACGTTTGTGTGAACTAGTTGGTGGAGGTGCCGGGTATTACATGTAAAGTTTGGGAGATGCTAGCCTCGCACCCTTTTCTCCCAGGGTCACCAAAAACATTTTGAAAAAATTATACACATGTCAGTTTGTTTGTTTTTATTACGAGATGTGACACATGCAGACGGACGGACAGGAAAGCGATGCTTCTTTGCTCTCTAATAAGACAGAATAAAAACTGGATCCGTCTCGAGTTGAACGACAAGCCATGCATCGCCGCTAACAAGAACTATCCTACACGTTTAACATCCAACACTGCACGTCCATAAGCAACACAAACACACGTCACACTGTACCTATTACATTGCATTACACACAAAAAAGTAATGGAAACTTGTTTAGGCCTACGTACTTAGTTTTTGTCTCCGTGGTATGAAATATGTTCGAAGGTATTTTAGGCACACCATATCATACAGATATTTTCTTTGTAGTTTGAATAAGAAATTGTTAAAAACTATTCCATATTGTAATGGCAACTTCCACAAATTTCTTGTATTTGCATTTGAGCGTTGCATTCAAATTGGCTTAACAAATTGAACATTTTGCTAGTAATATTTATTAGGGGGGTGATATTTGAACTTGGGTCGGGTAATTGCAAGTGGCTTGGGAAGTGTAAAATGCATATTTTAAATTTATGATTATCAGGAAGCTAGGATGATGGCCCGCATTTTGTTTGAATGATGTTTGAACGAAATGTAACAAAAATGACAATTGTTAATATACCACGTTCCTACAAGATGACAGTCGTAAAATAATATTAAAAGTAGGCCTCAAATAAAAACGGTTTGGAAACAAAAAAAATGCGTCTGCTTGCCTACGAGACCAATCGCCATAGAACAGTTTGGCGGCAGGTTTGAGCGCGGGAAGAGCCAAGTGAACAGCGAGGATACTTTGACGTAATTTGTGGGCAACTTGCAATATTTAAAACCTCACTTAAAATGTGTGAGCGGGAAAATAATAATCAAAGTTCGTTCAAGCTATATCTGTTTACGCTTAGGTGTACAACAATTCACAAGTACTTTAAAATTTTACGAAACGTGGGATTTATAATTGAGCGAGCGTAGCGAGCGTCTCCACTTGACTCTTATGGCTCGAATGTCTTTTTTTTTTCTGTTACTGCTTCGGTACAGGTCGCACCGTTTCTCTGATCGACCTGAAATTTTTCACACATGTACATACCACCTAGGCGGGTTGCTGTATAGTTTTTGAACAAAATCCGATCGTTGGTTATAAAAAATAAAAAATAAAATAAAAAAATAAAAATGTTCCGATCGTTATGAAATTTTGCATGGTCAATAAGTACAACATTCTCTCCTATTTACCAAATTTTCAGCTAAATCGGTCAAGACCTTAAAGACTTATTGGTATGTAACATTATGGGAATGTCGTACTTGGGTCGTTGTTGCACGTACCGGTGCTCGCTCAACAACGCGACGGGACTTTAGCGTTTTCCTAGTAGTTACATCATGCAACAGATGGTAGCAACATCTCTACGAGAATTATAGCTCTGCCCACAGGTGTACCACCCGCTCGTTGATCTCATATAATATTGGGCGTTACTTAAAGATGCGTTTGGAAGTGATCAGGGTAACAATCAAATTCAAGTGCGTTAATCATAGTTAATGAGACACACTATGGCGACACGATGTAAAGATTGGCGGTAATAATAAGCTCGGCGTGAGGACGCAAGCAGCCTGGTATCTTTTTTGTGGTTGGTTTGGTAGTACGTACAGTTTGCGCTAACGCCGAGCGGTGCGCACAACAGTGTGCGTGGGTGATCGTAGCAAGTGGCTCGCTCTAGGGCGGCGCTAGTCAACTGTACTCTCCCGTATGAGCGAGAAGTTTAAAAAGAGCATATTTTGTGTACTTCTTTAATATTTCTACCCGACCCGATTTTTGGGGTAATATCGACGGCCCGACCCGACCTCGGGTATTTTTACCTACCCGAAAATTACACGGTTTTCGGGTACCCGCACCTATTTGCATATTTGCATGTTGGTGTCAGGATATGATAAATGTCTGAAGAAGTGTTACCCCTGTTTACTCAGAGTTCGGTGTTTAATATTTGCAATTTATGTTGTAAATGCGCTTTCACCTCAACAACGTCCTAATATCATATTGAAAAAACTAGTTTACGAGTGGCAAAATGTTTAATTTTAATTTTGAAACACTAAACTCAAACTCAAAATGCAATAATAATAAAAAAGAGTGGAAAAAAACGTCCTCTGGTTGTTTGGTATTTCTTTAGTTTGCGTATTATCTGACAAGCCGCATGCCACACTGACACAAACACAACATAAACCCGATCGTAATGTGGTTAGCTTGAGTTACTCTGTACGTAATGTGGTTAGCTTGAGTTACTCTGTACGTAATGTGGTTAGCTTGAGTTACTCTGTACAATTAATACACCCACAGTTTGGAAAGCATTGGCTACCAACAAACTGAAAACAGTATGTATCAAAACTCAATCCCCAAGGAGGCTATACAACATTGAGCAAGTGTAAATATAGGCAGATGTGGTTTGTAATAAATAATTTGCTGCATCAATTTGCTATCTTCTTCTTTTCATATGCACATAAATGACATTATTTATGACATCATGTGTTTTTTAGTAACTGGATTTGGACGACAAAACCAGATTTTCTCTGTACTACGTCGACGCCGTTTCTTGTTGTATTTTAATGTATAATGACAGGGATAAACAATGAAATAAGTAAAACTTTTAAATGTCTCGCTACCCGTTGATGACATTTTTATGTTATTTTTTGTAACGGTGGTAATCGTTAAATATTTCAAGTCCTGAAGAAGAAGACAAAATGGTCTTTGAAACATTGACAGAAAAGTATCATCAATCGTTGATTACCACCGCTACAAAACGACCCAATAAATAAAAATTTCAATAAAATAAATGTCCATTTAAAAATTGCTCGGTTGACAAATTCAGCCCAATTCATAATTCATAATCATATACATGTACATTCTGGATCACTATTTGACATCTAAGTTTCACCAAAATAAACTGAAAACTGAAAGAAGCTTTGTTTGCATGAGCTCATAACATGCACAGTTAGCGAATATAATCTCTAGGTCTATTGACGTAAAATTTCCAGATTTTTTTAAAAACCTTTCCCAGGGAAAAACCATCACTTTAGGCTCCAGGGCCGTCTGAAGGGTATAAAAACCTCAGTTTGAAGGATTTGCAGATAATATGAGATAGGCCTGACCCCTGAGGTACAAAGTTACAACTAGATTTAAAATATTTCTTAAAGGGGTATTCACCCGCTAAACTCAAAAAATATATTTCATCCTGGCTAACTAGGTATGAATTTAGAAAGCAACAGAAAAATTATTGGTCTGCCATGACCCCTAAAAAAAATGTCAAACTTGGTATTTTTCCAGCTAGGTCCCATCGGTAGAGATGTGCAAAAATGGTTTTTAAAGTTTGTAAATTCGCGCCTTAGAAATAAAAATTCGCGATTTGTCGCGATTTACCAAAAAACACAATTTTCCAATGCACAACTTGAAAAAAAAAAAGTTTCAGAATAATTTTATTGATTTTAATGATTTAAAAGAAAAACAATCTCATAAGAGTGAAGTTCAGAATCAGTTTTAATTTTAAGCACAATTTCAGCCTTCAGTTTTCAAAGTTTCTGACAGTTTTTACCAGAATTAATTTTGTCTACCCGGCACCTCCACCAAATTTACGAAATTATGCATTTTTTATGTAATATCTTTTGATATGGATATGAAGTATTTTGAGCTTACTCTTGTTCTGAACAATTAATACGATCTCACAATCGCGTTGTTTGACCCGGCACCTCCACCATATGTACCAGCCAGTATTAATTTTAATTTCGATTTCGACCCGGCACCTCCACCAAAACTTTGAAATTTTGTAATTTTTAAAAATTTCGTGACCTAATTCGCATTTAAGGTCACAATTGATAATTTCGCCACTAGTTCGCGGTATCAACTAAAATTTCGCGAATTGGAAATTGGTACCATTCAATCACAATTCATGAGATTCATGTGCAAACTGAATTTGAAGGGATTATTGCCACTTTAAAAAAATTCGCAAATTTTGTTGTCACCATTTTTGCACATCTCTACCCATCGGCAAAAATCTGCCATAAGAAATAACATGGGGATGATGCCCCGTGACCTTGGAGGATTTTGATCCAAAAAAATATTGGCCATTATTGACGTACTCGACAGCCATTTCTGTTAATCTTGTTTATTTTGTTTTGTAATTTGGGCAAGTGGTTCGGTCAAAATATGCTGATTACCAAGAAAGGGTGTGATTTTGGAATGCATATTTTTGCATGTTTGAGTGTATATTTGTGCACAGTTTCAAGACACAATGTTGTAAAGGGCCATTTTAGATTAGTACGATGCTCTAGTATCTATGTGGAACAAAAAACATTATCTTAAAGCCAATTTAAGAAATTTCCCAAAACTACAATTTTTGAAAATTTCTGGATAAAAAAGTTGAAAAATTCATGTAAAATCAGATACACGATATAATTTTTTAAACTGTCATTTGAGTGTAGTATTATTCTATAGATTATGTGGTAAAAAATAATTTTTTGGTGCCATCTCCCCAATGACTCGCGTACATGTTAGACTCCTTGGTCCGTGTTTCAAGACAGGTCGGAAGAGTATCCGGTTAGATCGTCGCCGAACGGGGCTAGCGTGCGTGAAAGAGCAGAAATTTTCATTTTTTTTTTATTAACACAGACATTTTAACCAATTTTGCACTAATCTACCAATATTTCGAGCTAAATGCTCCCAAGATCAAGAGTGCACTTTCTCTTTAAAAACAAATCCGGAAAAACATTTCTTGAAAATTTCTGTAAATAATTTTTCATAACATTTACGGTTTTCATCCCTATCTAGGCCTACTGATAAAAATATAACCGACTTATAAAATATACTGATTTTAGTTCTGACAAAAATTATAGCGTACACCCACACATATCCTATTTACACTTTTCCAATATTTTATAGTTAAATTTGATAACGTTGGTCTTTAGGACTAAAAATCATTAATTTTCAGTAGTTTTAATATTGGTGGTAGTCTTTCCCTTCCAGACAACTCAAGGCAGGCAACTCAATACCACTTAGTTCCTACACTGTACAACGTTAGTGACAACAGTGCACACAACATAAAGTCCTGGAAACAACACACCACGTTATTATATTATAAGGTAAGCAAGGTTAATGGTTGAGTAATGTCAATATATACACAAACGATGCAGACAAAACAATGTGCTTGTTTAAAGGTTGTTTTACCTCCTTCTGTCACACCCAAGAAGTCAACACATGAAAATGGAACAAGAAAAAATACATTAGAAATAATAAGATTGTAACGTAACTGAAAATCATACATGCTGATTACTCTACAACTTGGGACATGAGGAACGTTAGAAATCGTACGTACATCCTTTACTCGCGATAAGAATTGAATTATGCCAACTGGATGGGAGGATATATACTAGTATCAAATTACTGAGGGTGGGCAGTTCAAGCGTCATGTACCGTTAAAACTGTAAAGGTTTAGTTTGGTGTAAATACAGCAATAACCTCGGAGCTTAGGCCAAGAATGGAGGACCATATTAATTTTATCACTCTCTGTTCAGACATATTACAACAATATCTTTGATGGTCTCACAAGTCACGTGCTGGGAGGGGAGACACATTCGCATGACACAATGGGGAATATACTGTTGTATTAATAGTTAATACACAAACTGCTTTAGCGTTTAAAGGGGAAGGGGGGAGGGGCTATGATGAACTCGTGGAAACATCCAATGCCCATCCCTAATGTTTTCAATCCTAAAATGTAAGGAGCTTTATAATTTTGAAAGATTCACAACATTAAATTTAAATTCTAGTTTTGAACAAAGATTTGTTAGAGGCACTCAGAACGGTCGTAGTTGTGATAGCAACACACCCATACCAGAAATAAAGTAAGTCTATACGTAAACATGCTGTGTTGCTCTGACATCCTTCTGAACTCAAGCGTTTCCCCAAATACATAATCTTTTTAGTTGTAAAACTAAACCGGCCTACTATACAATAACAATAAGGTAAAAACTAAGTAGTCCCCACTCGTTATTAACACATTCATGTTGGAAGGGGTGCCCTAGCCAGTACTCTCGGACAACGTCGGGAGCTTTGCACTCACATACAGCGTACATAACAGAAACATGCATCATCTGGATTGTGTGTGTTTCAGCTGTGATTGTTGTCCCCACTGACAACATGTAGTCAACTATCTAGATACATCTAACCAAACCAAGTACCTACAGGGGAAGTTGAACTAAGTTGTTTACAGATGGAATTAGACCAAGAATGTAGCACTACAGGGCCACCTACCAACAATCTCTGGCCATGTATGAGGGTTTAATAGGAAAATGTTGTGTACTAATATTATTCTACGGATTTCATAAAATAACAATACATCTCCTTATTTTATTAGCTAATTGTCAACCAAAAATAGAGATTCTCAGAGTTTTACCAGATTCTTTCTATTTACGTACTGCAAAGATATAGATGACCAGGCAGGGTGTAGAAACCACCAGTTGGCTATGGTGCCCATTCGGAAAATGAAAGATCGGGTTTCAAATCCGGGACGAGTTGGATTTTGTAATTTTTGATTGCATATCAATATTATGTTTCCTATATGCGTAGTTGACTAATAAATTGGTCTTCAACGACAGGCCGCTACAGTAGAGCGGTCGGTACACAAGGTAGCTGTACGTGGCCTCGTGGGTTTGTCCACCAAACACAGACGCAAACAACACAGAGACAGATGTAGGTGGTACTCACATAGCCTTCTGGGTGTAGTTTCACGAGGAAGCGTTTCCGTTTGAAGCTGATCTTACGAATCTTTGCCCAGGAAAATGTGTTGATCTTTGTGTAGTTTTGAAACACTACGATGCCCATGTGAGCGACTGCAAGATTGAGTGGGACGCCTTCGTGGTCCTGGAACGGAGACAATGTACATGTTGAGGCAAGAGAACTTATAAAAAGGCTGAAAGGGATTAAAAAGGTTTTGTGAAAATCATTGGCAATGTCTGTGTGAAAGTGCGTGGGCATTTTATATGCGTAACAAAAATATCCAAAAAAGTCATTACAACAATTTTAGCATTTAAGTGAATTTTTCAATTTCATTAATCGGGAAACACTCCCGTAGGTGTAATAGATTTACATAACATTTAAGTGAATATTCATTTACAAGAACAGTGATTAGTTTATTTAAAAGTTCTTAATAGTAGGTAGTGTTGTTGTTGTTGTTAATAGTAGGTAGGTACTCCATCTATAATTCAAATAAATAAATAAAAATAAATTTTATTTAGAGTCTACCCACTCAGTTATATAACTGATTTTCAGTGGGGGACTTTAAATCAAAGCGACCAAGCCAACCCTGCAGGCCCCGACGTAATCGACGAGTGAGCGATAACCAACCAAAGATCGATATTTTTTAATAGGAAATATATCAATCAGTAGTATGGACAGTGCGAACACCCGGGAATCAACGCCAGAATCAACAAGGCCGATTCAGAACAACTCTGAAATTTATTATGTGCTTCGTTGCTAGGACGGCTCCAAAGTCACCGTTTACAAACTCCTAAGACAAGAACTGATGGACTTAAGTCCAAATCAGAAGTTAAAAAACTTCTGATTTTGACGGGAATCGAACCCTGGACCTTCTGCATTGGAAGCAGATACGCTAACCACAAGACCAACGAGCCACACACACACAATACAGAGGGACAATTTAAATTGAGCCCAAGTGTAAATTTAATGTTAAAAATATTCACATTGAGATACCTAGGGATGCACACAATAATCAATATTATCGGTCGATAATCAATATTGGATGAAATCTCGATAATCGGTAATCAAAATATCAATAATTGGTTATAACGGCTCAAAACACATAATTCGTATTTCCTGCATGGGCAGACGCAGATAGGTCGCAGACAAGATAGGATGTTTCTGCATCTATGTAATTAGATTTATTTAGTTGTCCTCCTTTGTAAATCAGTTTTTATAACTGAATAGGATAGACGTTAAATAAAAAATAAATAAATAAATAAATAAATAAATAAATAAATAAAGGTGTCTTACTCGAGATTTATGTTTGGGAGTGAACTTAGCTGACAGTGGGAGGCAAAACCAAAGGCAACACAGACAGGCCAAAGCAGCAAATGGCATGAGATTGTATTGTTTTGAATTTCATTTACCACATTTTGAGAATCCATTGATGTTGGAACCGGCTTGAATTTTTTATTGGTAATATCGATATTATCGATAATAAAATAAGAATCACAAATTTTGTTTGTGGGATGAGCGTAGCGAGCAAAGCGAAGATTCCATTTCACTACACTGGAGAAAAAAATCCGGAATGATTTTTTTTTCCTTTTTTTGGTATTTTTGTGTGTCTGTTCCCGGCTAAACCGATAATCCAATTGCGATGATATTTTGTGGAGGCCTTCGAAATCTCTGAACTTGGAACTGCCACGTTTTTTAGCGCAATCGAAAAATTATTTCTGATGAAAATCGCAATTTTACGATTATTTCGATTTAAAAAAAATTTCTTCGACATATAATACCTACATTTCCTTAATATTTTTTTCACAGAACATTTATTTTATGAATTAATATATTCGTGTGAAATTTGAGCGTTATCAAAAAATTATTTCTCATGAAAATCGCAATTTACGATTTTTTTTATTTTAAAAATTTCTTCGACTTATAACACCTACAAGCTTTATCCGATTGTAATTATTTTTTTATAGAACCTTAATTTGATGAATTAATATATTCATGTGAAATTTGAACGAAACCAAAAGATTATTTCTCATGATAATCGCAATTTTACGATTTTTTTTCGATTTTTAAAATTTCTTCACCTACATGCTTTATTTGATTGTAATGATTTTTTCACAGAACCTCAATTTTATGAACTAATATATTCGTGTGAAATTTGAGCGTAATGGAAAAATTATTTCTCGTGAAAATCGCAATTTTACGCTTTTTTCGTATTCAAAAAATTACGCTCATCCAACAACGCGCCTGAAAAAGCGTTTGCGAAGCTTCCTAGTTTCTTTAAATCCAAGGAGAGTTGTTGGATGAGCGTAGCGAGCGAAGCGAAGATTCCATTTCACTACACTGGAGAAAAAAATCCGGAATGTTTTTTTTTTTTTTTTTTTTGTGTGTTTTTGTTGTGTTTGTTAACACGATTCCGGCTAAACCGATACTCCGATTGCGATGAAATGTTATGGAGGCCTTCGAAATCTCTGAACTTAGAACTGCCACGTTTTTGAGCGCAATCGGGAAAATTTTTCTTATAAAAACGCAATTTTAAGATTTTTTTCGATTTTTAAAAAAATTCTTCGACTTGTAACACTTAAATGCTTTATCCGATTGTAATGATGTTTTATTAGAACCTTGATTTTATGAATTAAAATATTCGTGTGAAATTTGAGCTTAATCGAAACATTATTTCTCGTGAAATCAAATTTTACGGGTTTTTTTTCTTTTTTAAAACAATTCTTTGACATATAACACCTACATGCTTTATCCTATTGTAATGATTTTTTTATAGAACCTTAATTTCATGAATTAATATACTCGTGTAAAATTTGAGCGCAATTGATAATTATTTCTATGAAAATTACAATTTTACGATTTTTCTTTTTTAAAATTACGTAAAAATTAGTTTTATTAAAAATTAAGTTAATTTTAATTTAATTTAATTAATTTTAAAAATCTCGAATAGTAAGATTTTCACCAGAAAACAGAAATCCGCGTAACTCAATGCAGCTCAATGCACCAATTACGCTATCCAACAACGCGCGGGATCTAAGCGTTTTCTCGTTACCTTGGCGGGGTGCATCTTCATGCCGTAGAGCTCGCACCTCCGCGACGTCTCCAGGAGGTTGAGGTCAGCCTCGGCCGGAGACTGGCCGGCGTGTTTCTTGTGGTTCTCCATGATCCGTCTCTCCAGCTCCTGGTCCTGGTTGGGGGTGAACTTGTAGGTCGACAGGTAGGTGTGGTCGGGGTAGTCCTCTATCACGTAGTCCCCGCACTCGGCCTGCACGATGTACGAGGCCATCAGGGCGGCCGTGTTGTCGTTGCATTGGAGCAGACCTACGCACATTGTAGAATAGATTCCTTAAACATCCCTCGTAATTACTAGTATTTGGAAATTAGCATAAGTTAACTAAACATATTTATTAATTCAAATATTAAATCAATCACGATTACAGTCAGTAAATTGTTAAAAATTGATAAGCGTAGCGAGCGAAGCGAAGATTCCATTCTACTACACTGGAGAAGAAAATCCAGAATGTTTTTTTTTCTTTCTTTCTTTCTTTCTTTTTTTTTTGTATTTTTGTCTGTCTGTTAACACGATTCCGGCTAAACCGATACTCCGATTGCGATAAAATTTTATGGAGACCTTCGAAATCTCTGAACTTAGAACTGCCACGTTTTTTAGCCCAATCGGAAATTTTTTCTCATAAAAAACGCAATTTTACGATTTTTTTCGAATTTTTCGAAATTTCTTCGACTTATAACACCTACTACATGCTTTATTCGATTGTAATGACTTTTTCACAGAACCTTAATTTTATGAATTTATATATTCGTGTGAAATTTGAACGCAATCGAAAAATTATTTCTCACGAAAATCACAATTTTACAGTTTTTTCTTTTTTTAAAATTCTTTGACTAATGACACCTACATGCTTTATTCTATTGTAATGATTTTTTCACAGATCCTTATTTTATGAATTAATATATTCGTGTAAAATTTGAGCGCAATCGAATAATTATTTCTTATGAAAATCGCAATTTTACAATTTTTTTCTTTTTAAAAATTACGACTAATAAAAAATATAAAAAAAAGTTAATTTTTAATTTAATTTAATTTAATTAAAAAAATTTCTTCGACTTAGTAATAATTTTTCACCGAACAACAGAAAATCCGCATAACACATGGCAGCTCAATGCACCAATTACGCTCATCCAACAACGCGGCGGGACTTAGCGTTTTCCTAGTTAATAATTGATAAGCGTAGACGGTAGCGAGCGAAGCGAAGATTCCATTCTACTACACTGGAGAAGAAAATCCAGAATGTTTTTTTTTTCTGTTTGTATTATTGTGTGTCTGTTAGCACGATTCCGGCTAAACCGATACTCCAATTGCGATGAAATATTATGGAGGCCTTCGAAATCTCTGAACCTAGAACTGCCACGTTTTTGAGCGCAATGGAAAAATTATTTCGTATGAAAATCACAATTTTATGATTTTTTTTATTTAAAAAAAATTTCTTTGACGTATAACACCTACATGCATTATCCAATTGTAATGATTTTTTCAAAGAACCTTAATTTTATGAATTAATATATTTGTGTGAAATTTGAGCGTAATCAAAAAAAATATTTCTCATGGAAATCGTAATTTTACGTTTTTTTTCTTCGATTTTTAAACTTTCTTCGATTTCTAACACCTACATGCTTGATCCGATTGTAATGATTTTTTCACAGAACCTTAATTTTATGCGCAACCGACAAAGTATTTCTCATGAAAATCACAATTTTATGATTTTTTTTATTTAAAAAAAATTTCTTTGACGTATAACACCTACATGCATTATCCAATTGTAATGATTTTTTCAAAGAACCTTAATTTTATGAATTAATATATTCGTGTAAAATTTGAGCGTAATCGAAAAATTATTTCAACAAAAATCTAAATTTTACGCTTTTTTCGTTTTAAAAAATTACGCTCATCCAACAACGCGCCTGAAAAAGCGTTTGCGAAGCTTCTTAGTATTATTTGAACAGTTGATGATGCAATTTCCCACGGTAAAGTCAAGATCTCAACCATTGTTTTCCCGATCAGTAGGCCTATGGATGGCCTAGTCTAGAGGTGATTAAATTTTATGTTTTTGTACAATTACGATAATGATCTTGATTCCTTCATTTATGCCATACTTACTGAGTGTATAGACTGTAAATACAATGTTTTTTATTTATTTCATATTAAATTGGCATTTTGTTTATGCTTATTAGGATTACTCAATATTGCATGACTTGTCATGTTTAAAATTCAAGGACAAATGCTTTGTTTTTGCTTTTGCAAAATGTAAAGCGACATATTTTGTCATGTAGGCCTAAACCTCAATCTAAAGGACGAAGAGAGTTTATTGATAATAGAAACAAAACAGTCCAAGGAGAAATGTTATATTTAGCTAGTTACCTTCAGCATTGTCAGTAAAAGTAACATACAGTATTGCACTAACCATTTCTAGAACAATGAAAACCTTGAAGGCAATTACTCCATGTTTAGTAGGTAGATGAAGAATGAAACATACGATGAAGGGAAGTATTAGTAGAACAAAACGCACAACATATTTATAATTCAAGAACAGAACAAAGCATCGCATGAGTTTTGCTCGAGTGTCTGTTTCGTGTCTGCTTGTTCTGGTCTAAAGCAAATACTGCCCACTCCTAATCTACTGTTGCGTTGAAAGAAGGCCTCGAGTGGTTCATATCCTACAAATACTGAGCTACGTACACCCGAGAGAATGTTTGCGTACATACAAGACAAGAATAAAATACGGCGATATTATATTAACAGATGAGCGGTTTCATAAAGTTTATGAGCTCAACAAAGCCTTGTAAATATTGCAGCAAAGATTTGCCCGAGTTTAAATAATCAGAATCCTAGCAAAGAATATAATTTAACACCATAATTATGCTATCTTTTATATGCTAGCAACAATCTGGTGCTATGGGAGACCGTATGACAGAAAGAGGGCACTGCGAGCGATCACGTTCACTTACCACACACATTTACTTAGAACTGCCAACTTTTGTCCCTATTGTTGTCTCGCAAAACAATATTGTAACAGTAACTGTTATTTAATAAATGTTTTATAATTAAACAACAGATGCATCAGTGTTGTGTGTTATAATTTTAGCTAGGAAAACGCTACAGTCCCGTCGCGTTGTTGAGCGAGCACCGGTACGTGCAACAACGGCCCAAGTACGACATTCCCATAATGTTACATACCAATAAGTCTTTAAGGTCTTGACCGATTTAGCTGAAAATTTGGAAAATAGGAGAGAATGTTGTACTTATTGACCCTGCAAAATTTCATAACGATCGGAACATTTTTATTTTTTATTTTTTATAACCAACGATCGGATTTTGTTCAAAAACTATACAGCAACCCGCCTAGGTGGTATGTATATGTGTGAAAAATTTCAGGTCGATCAGAGAAACGGTGCGACCTGTATCGAAGCAGTAACAGAAAAAAAAAAAAAAAAAAACAGACATTCGAGCCATAGGAGTCAAGTGGAGACGCTCGCTACGCTCGCTCAACAATCAGCAAAGTTCACAAAAAAGAAAAGAATGTCTGATGACAGTAGGCAGCCTTGCGCATGGGGTTGTGTGATTTAGCCGTCTCACAGACTAATTTATTTGCACAACAAAATAATTTCATGTGTGAATGAAGGGGCAGACTGCGAATTCGTTAAACTGCCCTGCTCGCAGCGCTTCTGTCATACGGTCTCCCATAGGAAAAGGAAAACGCTCAGTTGGACGCGTTGTTGAGCGAGCACCGGAACGTGCAACATGACCCGAGTACGACATTCCCCTAAGGCCCACCACACAGTGTAGGCCTAACTGGATATTGACATTGTACACTTTATACTATTCCAACATCTTTGCATTGTTCTAATTCACGTCATGCCTTCTAAAGTGTATCTTTGTATCTTCACTGCCTCCTTCATTTTTAACATCATTTTTCGAAATATGATTACCAATAAGTCTTTAAGGTCTTGACCGATTTAGCTGAAAATTTGGAAAATAGGAGATAATGTTGTACTTATTGACCCTGCAAAATTTCATAAAGATCGGTACATTTTAATTTTTTAATTTTTTTATTTTATTTTTTATTTTTTATAACCAACGATTGGATTTTGTTCAAAAACTATACAGCAACCCGCCTAGAAGGTATGTACATGTGTGCAAAATTTCAGGTCGATCAGAGAAACGGTGCGACCTGTATCGAAGCAGTAACAGAAAAAAAAAAAAAAAAAAAAAAAAACAGACATTCGAGCCATAAGAGTCAAGTGGAGACGCTCGCTTCGCTCGCTCAAAAAGTAACTTAATTAAAAATTAAAAATTAATATATCCTGAATATCTGTTAGTTAGGGATTTCAACAAACAATGTAGGCATATTATAAGCACAAAGATGTACATGTATGTATGTAGGTGACTAGTGAATATGTGACGAATGCAACTGTTGTGTGTTCCTTTGCGAACACTGAATAGGATATCAATAAAATAAATTATTTGGTGGAGGAGCCGGGTAATTTATTATTATCAAATATAATTGTTGCCTTAAGTGCCATCAATGGCGGAGCACACTAGCTTAAGCACAAACAAACATTTAAGACCTACTAATACTGTACTAAAATTGGTTGCTATTATTACTTTGTGAAAACAAACTTTGCAGAAGATAACTAGTTTACTATATTTAATAATGTTTAACTAAATTTAAGGATATAGAAGCCAATACACAGTTGTTATAAAATGAAGGGAGAAAAATGTTAAAACGTTTTATTAGTAGGCATGTCTAGATAGAGTTTCCTCAGCGGGCAGAGATAGCGCTTACCTTGACACAAGTCTCGCTTGATCTGTAGACAGTACAGGTAGCGCGTGAACTCTTCCTCCAGCTGTGCAGGGTCGGGGGTGTAGAACTTGACACAGAACCGCAAGAGAGGGTCGACCAAAGTCAGGCCGACCTGTCTCGACAACGCCTTCTCCAGGTCCAACCAATACTGAAAACAAAATGTTCACAAATCACTAGGACCCATCGGAAGGTAGATTCTGAGAATTACTCTTTTAAAACAGAGTCAATAAGTAAATGAATTTAAATTCTTTCTAGACATTTAATAAATTATAAAAGTTGGAGGATGACAAATAGGTTTATTAAACCAATTTAGGCCTAACAATTACATATTTTAAAATTTAATTCATATTGACTCATTTATGTTGAGCCCTTATAAGGCGGCTGAGGCTTTCGAGTCCCATGTGCCGCTGCTGAACAGTGTATGTATTTATACTAAAACGTAGTAATTAGCCCTTATACGTTGAAATCACAATCTGGTATTCATTTATTTTAAATTTATATAGTACAATTTGTTGGTAAAGCCTGGCTGATACCACATCCTACATCAGTTCATTTTATTCCTGAAAATTGTACAGAAAGAAGTGCAGAGGTGAGATAACCCACTAGGTCGCTTTTTCCAGTCACGTCGATGGATGAGCTTTTATGGTTGATTATCGTTGCCCTTAAAGTACAATTTCTATGAGAAATATTTCTTCGATTGTCCCATAATGTTCCCATAAAGTTTCATCAAGATCGGAGTAGCCGTTTGCCCGGTCTCGGGCCAAATATCACAAAAATATTGCATTAAAAATTCGGAAAAAATAAAAAATAACGATAAACCCTACATGAGAAATATTTCTTTGGTTGCACCCAAAACTTGGCAGATCAAAGTTCAGAGATTTCAAAGGTCCCCTCTAATTCCCATCAAGATCGCATATGCCGTTTTCCCGGTAGAGAGCAAACAAGCAGAAAAAAGAAAAGGAAAAAAAAACACACAAGTTATTTTTCTTAGGGTAAGTGAAATTGAAGCCTTTGCTTTGCTCAATAAAATAATCTTAAATCTTTGTTACTTAAAATCATAGATGCAACTAAAACAACTAGATGCAATTTAGGTATTTCTTTACAAGGAATCAAGGGGTCTGTCGCAATGCTGTTTTCACTACGACTGCTGGTTAGTCTGCCAACAGTTTGTGTTGACGTCACTTTCATTATTGATCATTACTTTATTCTGTGATAAACTGTGATCTGCACATTCTACGCAGGCATATAAGAATTGTTGTGTCTACAGTTTATGCATTGGCAGACTAACGCTGCTCAGCCGTCTTGCAACAGCTAGAAAAGCACCAGTCATCTGTGGCTAGATTCAGAGCATCGGTCACAATGACTTGCTTAAAGCACAGGGAGTTTATCTTGGAACGATTGTCTAAACAATAAGTGCATTGAGAAAGAACTTCAAGGCATAACAAACACCAAACCATAATTTGCATCTAAAAGTATCATTGTAAAAACATTAGTCTGTATTTTGCAGCCTTGTTTTATAAAGCAAACGATTGTGAAGTTCGAAGATGTAAACAGTTTAGTTTAAATTCTAGGCCTATGTAGAATGCACCATTTCACGCTTCAATAGACCGCAAAGCTAAGCTCTTCTGGACAGGATAAATTAAAAGTAGTAAAACGGAGAAATGTTTTCAGTTGTTTACTACAATTTATAATATTTAGGCATAACACAATTCAGAAGTTAAAAAATACATCCCGGTCGGGGTTAGAACCCGAGTCTCCCACATTCCAGGTAGGGAGCCTTAGCCAACTAGACCACTGAGACAGTAACAATTAAACTTCTAAATTGTAGTTGCATTATAGATCTGAATGGATGGAACAGTACTTCAACAAATATCTGTTGCCTTTGAACTGACCAAACTCCCAACTAACCAAATCGAGAAACACAATTTATAAGTCGGAATACGGACTACAAAAAGATGAGTTTAATCAACGCATGTTCAGTTCTAGGGGCTTCAAACACATCCTACACTGAAACTAAGATCTGTGACTAGTGGAAACACTAATATTTATTTAATTTATCAAACCGTTGATGGTCGTGCACAAAGACACACAGATGTAGGATGTACAATACAGTACTTGTACAAATGAAATTTAAGTATTATAATCCGAAATATAGCGAATAAAAGTAAGTAACCCAGGATAAAGTTCAGTTGAGTGGTTTTATAAAATTAAACACAATTATTCTTTTCGGTAGCCAATAAAGAGGGCAAAGGGGCAAAGGGGCAGAGGATTTTGAACAGGCACATTGATAATAACAACCAAAGCTAGGTAAGTGAAAAATGAAATAACTTTATTAGAAGGAAGTCATTAAAAAATGAAAGTGGTTTGAGCTGTAGGACCTTCAAGCAGATACAACTTTATAAAGCATTCCGCTCAACTCACCCTTGTTCCATTGGGTTCCTGGTACTCGAGGCCGAAGTAGTCAGCCTCCAGAAGATGGAAGCTGCTTGCAAACCTGCTCGAAGAGGACTCGGCCAAGAGCTTTCGCCTAGAACAAGAGGAAACGGAACATGAGCCATTGCGGAAGTAAACTGCAATAAACAAAATGATTAAAATCATAAATAAAATAAATCATAGATATGTATAGCCACGTGTATAGGCCTATCTTGTAACGTGGCTGATACCAAATTATGAAAAACGTTTGCCGCAACCAGGAATCAAACCCGGGACTTATAGATAAACATACTGACACGCTTTCCACCTAAGATAAACTCAATAGCTAATATTAGCCTATACAGTAGGACCAAGCTATGATAGGGAAATCTGTTTTTACAATAATTGATGATTCTAAGAATAGTCTGGCGTGGGTGTGAATCAATTGTGCACTTTTATATAGAGGTCCAAATTGAGATTCTGAATTACAATTTTACCAAGCAGGAATTAAATTACTGGCAAAGTACTCCAGTTGTTAAGGCATCCGCCTGATAAGCACGAGACCCGGGTTCAAGTCATGGTCGCGTTGGATTTATAAATTTCCGGATTGTATTAAATATTGATAAATATATTAATTTGTTTTGCGGCATTATTTGTAAAGCAGAACAGAGTATTATTTATTTATCCGGCATATTTTAACTTGTTATTTCCCATCTTAATCCAGTCTTCAAGAAACAAAGCATGACTCAGTTATTCGATAACAGGTCCAGGATAGAAGAGGTTTAAGGTTCCACAATATATGCCTGATCACTTCAGGTATGTTGCTGAAGAATCTTGTGCACAAGGCCCTTTCCTTCCCTTGAAATAACTCAAGGTATAAATTCAAAACATTATCCCCACAAAAAGTTAATCCTCAGTGAAAAGTATCAAAGGATCAGCATGTTTATGATAGGACACTGAAAGCTCGTAAGCTCTGCTAAGTTAGGCCCATTCCCCTCTGACTGGGCTGTCATGTAAGTGATGATAAGGAAGGTCACGCATAGACCAGACCGTATTATTATATTATAAGCGGTAGCAATTTAGATTGCACTCCTCGAGAAGCATTACACGTCAATTAATACAATTAATTTCAGCCGGGTATCGAACATTGCTCGTTGGATGTTTTACCACAAAGCTACCGAGAAGGAGTTAAATTAGTAACTTCTGGATTGTTAGTGCTTTATAGATACCAATAGATACAATACCCGGCTGAGATAGATTTTTTAATTTTTGGATTGATTTCCATATAAAAAATACCAACGGAAATGTTTGCCGATTAATAAATTGAGAAGTTAGGCATGTTTGCCAACGTTGACAATCTACACATAACCGATAATAGCTATTGAGTAACGCTTTTGTGATATTGCACTTTTTAGGGACCCCATATCCATCACTTTTTTTTCTTTTCTTCTGTGAGTGACACTGTTTTTGTTGACATTGTCCTTGAACCAGTTTATTGTTGTTTCTGCATCTATGTAATTAGATTTATTTAGTTGTCCTCCTTTGTAAATCAGTTTTTATAACTGGATAGGATAGACGTTAAATAAATAAATAAATAAATAAATACATAATGTTGTTGGTGACTCTGAGGATCAGGGGGCGGGGCTAACCTCACTCTCTCTCAACCCGGCACCTCCACCAAAACTGATCAACACTGAACATAATTTTATTTGTGTACCCTATCCTTCTTTGTTAATCTGTTGATTAAGAAACTTCAATCCATAGTTTGGATACTCCCGTACTCTTGCATGTTGTTAGTAACGACTCAACTATAGAAAGAGAAGTCACCATATTTACTTAAGTGTAGTTCAATGTTGTGCCTGCATTTATGTGATTAGATTTATTTCTCGATTTGGTTAGTCAGGAAACACTCCTGTATGTGGAATTGTTTATGTTAATACAATTCAGAAGTTCGAACCCCGATCGGGAAGGGTTTAACTTCTGAATTGTATTAAATATTGGATTTATTTAGTTGTCCTTTTGTAAATCATTTTTTTTTTACTGAATAGGATAGATGCTAAATAAAATAAAAATAAATAAAAATAAAAAAGACTAAAACATCAAAAAGACTAAAGCATGTGGCGTACGTGGTGTAACATAGATCGTCATTTTACATTATTAGGTGAACTAGAGAAATTTCAAAAACGCACCCCACACTCTTCAGTCCCTTTGAATTTTGAATGTGGTGAATGCTCTTATTGCCAGGGAGTTGAATTTGAGCAAAACAACGATTTTCAAAAGTATTTTGGGTAAATGTACCGCATTTCTCTGCCAACCTCGCCTAATGACACGTCAATGTTTGAGAACACCGCCTATATAACCCGTGTGAATCCAGCCGGGCCCAGACGACAGGCGAGGGTCAGTTGTCCCCCATAGTCGGAGTAATCAGTACGTCGAGTACTTGCAGACTAATTACACGAGAAATACGTCACGTTGGGTTAGGTAATGCACGTTAGCTAGGGTAACGAGATTTAATAATTAAGTGATCAAGTTAGCTAATTGGTTTGTACGTGTACATGGCTCAGTCTATACTGGCAAGTGGTAATCCCTGGAGAGTCTACGTTATAACAACCCTGTGCTGTGCTGCATGGTAGGTCAGGAAACAATGTTTTCAAAATCTGCATTAAAAATAAGAAGATTAGAGGAGTATGTCCACAACTTTTTACCCGTTTATTTGTTTTTAAGTTATAATGAGAAAATAATCAAACATTGAACATGAAAAAGTTACAAATAATTTAAGTTGTAATGAAATACAAATGTTGGAATGCAACTGTGTCGGGAAGTATTCTAAATGTTGGGACGAGCTCAGTGGCGTAACTAAGGGGGGGGGAGGCGTTTACCCCCCAAACCACTTCGAGGCTCATACCGGTATTTTTAAAAGAGCAGTAACAGTAGTTTGGGGGGGGGGGGGGGGGGAAGAACAGTTTGCTTATACAATTCGACAGTCAATTGGTGAAACGAAAATGTGTTGCCTATATGCTTTGTCATTACATTAAAAAGTAGGTTGAAATTTACTTAAATAGGCCACATCCTGTTAATTTTTTTAGTTTTTAGAGCGCAGATGAAAAATGCTGTAAAAAATCGTTTACGCCATTTTTCAGTCAAAAGATGATGAAATAATATTATTGTAGTATGGTGATTTTTTTGGCGGCGGCTGGGGCTTTGCCCAGACCTCAGCTGCAAGACACTTATCCCCCCCCCCAGAAATTATTCCTAGTTACGCCACTGGACGGGCTTCAGTAAAATTTGTGCATATTTGTCGTCCAACCTTCGAATTTAAATTTTAAATATTGTTTCTCTGATTTATGTTGAATTCCTTCCAGTACAATAAGTAGATAATTCAGTTGTTCTTGTTCCTATAGCGGAAAGTGGTACAATGAAACCGGAGGGTTGTGTACGATCCAACGTCTCTGTTCAGTCTATCTTAGCCAGTCTAGTCGAGTGAGATGAAGATTCGATCGTTCACATCCGAATGGTTCGCGACATTTATCACCTTCGTTCGAGCTTCTAACTTATGCAGATGCTGCCTGCCATACCCAGAGCTATTGGCGTTTGTGACTGACTGCTCAAAAACATCGGACTCAAAAGTAAGATACTTCCATGAACGTGTTTATTCCGTCGATAAAACCGAATGTGGAGCCAATGTCTTCGGAGACTCTCAAGACATTTTATATCAGCAAACATTCACGATATAAACTTAGAAACATAGAAACTTCTAACTACTAAGGCTTATGATGTAAAAGTCCCTCATTGCTGCATCTCGCAATGAGGCTACCGGTATCTAACCACTGACAATGTATTTGAAAGTTTTAAGTGTTTCAAAACTTCTTAAGATTAAGGGCGCGTCAACCGTTAGGTCATGATGCGCCTTAGAGGAAGTGGAGAGTAAAGTCCCATGCTGGTCAGAACCAGCCACGGGAAGGGGGTTCTCACGTCGTGGTCGTCATCGTCTTTGTCATCGATACGATAAGTAATCATAAAACACTTCACTTAACTATACCAAGATGATTTTAATCAGTTCCATCGATACACACGTTTTTTAAATCAAATCACGAAAATTAAAATGTGATTGATCTGAGTTGATGTCATAACTAGACAACTAGTAGAACAATCGAGTTTGAGAACTTGAATATGTTCCCCACTAAATTAAAAACTACTCGTTCTTCTAATCCTGCTCTGAAGCAAAAATATTGTTAGCAAAGCCTTCTTGGTATATTGTGCCAAAACTTACTGCACCAGTCATAAAATTACTTTGGCGTGCACGTATATTTCTTAGAATGGTGTTTCCGCATCGCTCCCCGTGCAGCCTGCTATTAGGCTAACGTACTAGAAGACCCAGCAATTAGTGTTGAGCAACTACAGAAGAACTCCAGGATTCACAACGTCGTTATATTGTTACTGGTTTGAAGCCACAGGAGTCAACCACCTAGAATGTCTAGCCGCGATGCAAGTTATTACCATTCCTAATATATTATTAATGCTACAATACTCACACACCACATATAGCTTTTTAAATTGCCTGGTTAGCGTTTTGATAAAGACATCCCCGACTAACAGCATCAAACCTATTTTAATATTATAGCACTGTGCGCAAAACATATTAGCAGGCACGCAGTGACGTGAATTGAAATATAAATTATTAAATGCGCTCATTGCAAACATCCCAGGACAAAAACACCAGTCACATAAACATGCATAGCTAATCTGAAGACGCGCACATTGTACCCTACACAAAGGTTCCCTAAACGGGTCAGTTTAATTAGACGAGTGAGCGCAGCGAACGTAGTCTACAACGCTACTCGATCGGGCCTTGGTCGTGATTAATTCTGTATGTTAAATGTTAAATGTATGTTAAATGTCTGTCTGTCCAGTCCCATACGGCCGAACGGCCAAATAGACTGAGCTGAAATTTTAAACAGACATCCGTGACCAGGTAACTGAGAACTGCTAACAAAATGAGCACAATCTGTGGCGATTTAAACCTGCAAGAAATAAAAAAATGCAAAATTCGCAGTTTTTTATTTCTTGCAGGTTTAAATCGCCACAGATTGTGCTCATTTTGTTAGCAGTTCTCAGTTACCTGGTCACGGATGTCTGTTTAAAATTTCAGCTCAGTCTATTTGGCCGTTCGGCCGTATGGGACTGGACAGACAGACATTTAACATACATTTAACATTTAACATACAGAATTAATCACGACCAAGGCCCGATCGAGTAGCGTTGTAGACTACGTTCGCTGCGCTCACTCGTCTAATAAGAATTATTTTAACGACAATGGTTTTCATTTTGAAAAAATATTTTTTGTTTGTTATTTACCTGGCTGTGAAATGCCGTGTCCAAGGTTAATCGAATGTTGGACGTCAAGGTACCCCCAAATTCCGCTCGTAGATTGAGTAAACCTTGCAATATTTTCACGTATTTCGTACTTGCTATGTTTTCCGTGGTATTGTCACAGATGATGGACTACACTGCGTTATATACATTTCAAAACATGTTAAATAATTAAAAAAATACAATCCAGAAATTACAAAATCTTTCCCGACTATTGAACCCACGTCTCCCACATTTCGACTATAAGGACGCTTTAGCCAACTCGACTAGGGAAACGCCAAAGTCGTTGTTAGACGAGTGAGAGAGTCATGTGTTGAGTACACGGGAACATTTGCATTTAAGTTTGATTATAATATTCGTATAAATAATAGGGTATTTAAGTTTAGGTCATAGTTTAGGCCATAATGCTCCACTGTAGCCTATGATAGGCTAGGGAGGCCTAAGGTAGGGGGAAGAAAAGGAATGTTACCGGGTACTCAACACATGGCTCTCGCACTCGTCTAACAACGACTTTGGCGTTTCCCTAGTATAAATGTTTGATATTATTTGCCGGTTCGTAAAAGGTAATTGTGGATTCTTCTCCATATCTAACAAAAGAGGATTATCCAGTCTAGCAACACTCGACTAAAACAATGAACCGACGAACAAGCAATACAAGCCACAAGGGAAGTTGGCAATGGAAAACAAAACAATGCAAATTCATAGCAATGTAGAAGCAAAATAAGAAACAAAATACCCAACATTTCAAATCTGTGACTCAAATTTGAAATGTTAGGTTAGCTTGTTGATGTCCTTCGTACCAGTGGCGGATAACGGGGCGATCGCCCCCCTGATGTCTTAGATCCGCCACTGCTTCTTTCTTCGATTCTGAAGTTGCCCCGAAACGTTGACAATAGTGTACTGTGTACCCATATTTGAACTGTATGTTGGGTGCATACTTTGTAATTTTCCTATAAATTTGCAATGTTTAGTTTGTTGATTGATGTCCTAGACAATTAATCTATGGTTTGGCCCAATGTATTTGTTTTATTGTGTACCGGTGTCTTTGCTTCTTGTTCCAACTGTACATGATAGGAAGATTTTATTGATCTTTACCTCGTCGTTCTGTTAGTAAAACCGTGTTATTTGGCGGGTCTGTTGCTTGGCCTGTACGTAGCGTTATTTATCACCTCTTGGCATTCAGGTGGAGATTTCACTTTGTACCGCGGAACAGCAGCGCTACGGGTCGGAGGCGGCGTGGGGTGGAACCTTGTAGCAACACATGTCGCGTGTACAATAATCACGAGATTGCTAAAGATGGTCATACTCATGTTAAACACGTTATTGTGTAGTAAATTACAAAGGGGATGAAAAAGTCAATGACAATGAGTAAAACATATCTCTGTAAGATTGTTATAAATGTTTGTCACGCGTCATGTCGGTAATGATGTTTTTAGATACTAGAAATACATTATGCCAATGTCCTGACGATAGCAGAATTCGAACCAGTGACCACCCAAATCGCCCAGTCAATTGAAATTGAGTGTACGCAAAGAAAGAATGAATTGAATTGCAAAATTGATGAAGTCTAAAAATATCCATGGAGGTAGCACAAAAAACGAATGACACATATGTTTAGCAGAAATGAGACAGTTTCAATAATTTATACATTGTCCTATTTAATCAAATCTAAACCCAAAACCATAAATCAACATTTCGTACGGCACCCTCTCAACCTTAATTTACCTTGGGCCTAGCCGTAACAATTTATCATTCCCATTCAAGTAGGACCCCCCCCCCCCCAAGTCCGCTCTATCCATTACCTCGCACCCTGTTTAACATTCCTAGCCACGCTGCTCACGTGCGCGAGATTGCGCGAGATTGCGCGAGATATGTAAACCAGGGGTCCACTTTCCGCGACCGCGAGGGCACTGCTTAAATATTGATACAAATAGCTCTAGGTTGATGTTTAAGTAGGTAATAATTCCACGATAATGTCCAGACACCAGAAATAAATCTCACATTACCAGTAATGAAAATCTACTATCGGGTAAAACAACCACGGGAACAATGAGGGGCTGTGTGTTTATAGTGAAGTAACAATGAGGAACAGTGAGTACACTGATGAGTGTTGCTATAAACTCGAACTCTCACAATTACAACATTATTGTGCAAGTGTGAACATACCATCAAAACAGCGAATGGAAACTAAAAAACATTTTGGCAAACGTTCGAAAGGTTACGGGGCACTTTCCGCGCAGAATGAACCACAAAACAAATAAACAATAGTCTGAGAGAAAGTCTGACTGGCAAACAGCTAGAGCCAGAGGAAGAGGGTTAGATCTTGCACATTTGAAGAAGTTTTGATGTGGATTTTGGAAAAGTTCATTTTGACCACATTTTACGAAAGTTTAAAGTCATTACAATACAATAAATTGTTTCTATATCAACAGCAACAGTTGTTTCAAAAGTTAAAGATGGTCGAAAGAAAACAACAGAATAAGATAACTCGCCGAATGGTGGAGGCGCCGGGTCAAACTTTCTGGGAGGGTTGCCCCGCCCCCCTTCGCCCCAGGGCCACGAGAAGCATTCTGTGTCATCCTTGTTGAAGGGCAATGCCAGCAAATAAAACCGTGTGTCAACAGGAGGTCGTGTTTCTGGGAGGGTTGCCCCGCCCCCCTTCGCCCCAGGGCCACGAGAAGCATTCTGTGTCATCCTTGTTGAAGGGCAATGCCAGCAAATAAAGCCGTGTGTCAACAGGAGGTCGTGTTCGGTTTTTAGCGTGAGACGTGACACACGCACAGACGGACGGACGGCAGTGCACAAAGACACGTGATGAACGTCAACACTTCCAGTAGCCACCTCTCATGTTGGACCTGTTGCAACCACGCACGATCAATGCACTCATCGAATAATACGCAGAACGCAAATGACAGGCTGTAATTTGACCATGTTTTATTAACCGATGTGATACGTATAAAAACTGTTGGGGTGGGTTAGCCCTGTATGATGTACCCATCGACCGAGGCCCGGCTGTCAGTCCACATTAGTTGGCATGGCGACCTGTGACGTGCGTGACCAGTGACCAGCCTACCTCTACCTGTAGCTGCAGTAGGGACACACATCGGGTCACAGAAGACTGCGGGGACGACGTTAGCTAATATCGGGGACCTATTAGGTGGATCTCCTTTTTTACCGAGGCCCGCCTGTCAGTCCACATTAGTTGGCATGGCGACCTGTGACGTGCGTTTACCACTGACCCGGCCCCGCCTACCTGTAGCTGCATTTGGGGCACACATCGGGTCACAGAAAACTGCAGGGACGACGTAGCTAATATCGGGGGCCTATTAGGGTGGATCTCCTTTTTTACCGAGGCCCGCCTGTCAGTCCACATTAGTTGGCATGGCGACCTGTGACGTGCGTGACCACTGACCAGCCTACCTCTACCTGTAGCTGCAGTAGGGACACACATCGGGTCACAGAAGACTGCGGGGAACGACGTAGCTAATATCGGGGACCTATTAGGGTGGACCTCCTTTCTTACCGAGGGAGCGCAGCCCGTCAGTCCACATTAGTTGGCATGGCGACCTGTGACATGCGTGACCACTGACCCGCCAGCCCCTACCTGTAGTGAGTAGGGACACACATCGGGTCACAGAAGACTGCGGGGAAACGAGTAGCTAATATCGGGGGCCTATTAGGGTGGACCCCCTTTCTTTCCCGAGGCCCGCCTGTCAGTCCACATTAGTTGGCATGGCGACCTGTGACATGCGTGACCAGTGACCAGCCCACCTCACCTGTACTGCAGTAGGAACACATCGGGTCAGAAGGGCTGCGGGAACAAGTAGCTAATATCGGGGAAATATTTGGGGGATTCCTTTCACCCAGGCCCGGCGTCAGTCCAATTATTGGCAGGCCCTGTGACATGGGACCGTGACCCGCCAGCCTACCTGTAGCGCAGCAGTGACATACATCGGGTCACAGAAGACTGCGGGGAACGGACGTAGCTAATATCGGGGACCCATTAGGGTGGATTCCCCTTTTTACCGAGGCCCCCGTCAGTCCACATTTGTTGGGATGGGGACCTGTGACAGCGTGACCAGTGACCACCGCCTACCTGTAGCTGCGTAGGGACACACTCGGGTCACAGAAGACTGAGGGAAAAGCGTAGCTAAAACGGGGGGCCTATTAGGGGGGACCTCCTTTCTTACCGAGGCCCCGGGTGTCAGTCCCATAGTTGGGATGGCGACCTGTGGCATGCGTGACCCCCGACCACCTACCTCTACCTGTAGCTGCAGTAGGGGCACACATCGGTCACAGAAGACTGGAGGGACGAAGTAGATAAATCCGGGACCCATTAGGTGGATTTCCTTTCTTTACCGAGGCCGGTGTCAGTCCACATTAGTTGGCATGGCGACCTGTGACATGCGTGACCACTGACCACCTACCTCTACCCGTAGCTGCAGTAGGGACATACTCGGGTACAGAAGACTGCGGGAACGAGTAGCTAATACGGGGACCATTAGGGGGATCTCCTTTCTTACGAGGCCCCCCGTCAGTCCCATTAGTTGGCATGGCGACCCGTGAATGCGTGACCCTGACCACCCGCCCACCTGTAGCTCAGTAGGGACACACACGGGGACAGAAGATGCGGGGAACGACCCTACTAAATCGGGGACCTATTTGGGGGCCCCCCTTTTACCCAGGCCCCGGGGTCAGTCCAATTATTGATGGGGACCTGTGACATGCTGACCACTGACCACCACCTTACCTGTACGCAGTAGTGACCACATCGGGTCACAGAAAACTGCAGGGGAAAGACGTAGCTAAATCGGGGACCTATTAGGGGGATCTCCTTTTTACCAGGCCCGGGTGTCAGTCCACATTAGTTTTGGGATGGCGACCTTGAAAGCGGGACCCCTGACCACCTACCCTACCCCGTAGCTGCAGTAGGGGCACACATCGGGGCACAGAAGACTGCGGGGGAACGACGGCTAATACGGGGGGCCCATTTGGGGGGATCTCCTTTTTTACCGGGCCCGGCTGTCAGTCCCCATTATTGGATGGGAACTGTGACATGCGTGACCAGCGACCAGCCTACCTCTACCTGTAGCTGCATAGGGCCCCAAAATCGGGTCACAGAAACGCGGGGAAGACGTAGCTAAAATCGGGGCCATTAGGGTGGGTCCTTTTTTTACCCAGGCCCCGGGTGTCATCCACTTAGTTGGCATGGCGACTGTGAATGCGTGACCACTGACCAGCCTACCCCTTTCCTGTAGCTGCAGTAGGGCATAATCGGGGGACAGAAACTGCGGGAACGACTAGCTAAATCGGGGACCTATTAGGGTGGACCTCCCTTTTTTCCCAGGCCCGGCTGTCAGTCCACATTAGTTGGTGGCGACTGTACATGCGTGACCAGTGACCAGCCTACCTCTACCTGTAGCGCAGTAGTGACACACATCGGGTCACAGAAGACTGCGGGGAACGACTAGCTAATATCGGGGGGCCATTAGGGTGGTTCCTTTCTTACCGAGGCCCGGCTGCAGTCCACATTAGTTCATGGACCCGTGACGTGCGTGCCACTGACCACCTACCCCTACCCGTACTCAGCGTGACTACTCGGGTCACGAAGCTGCAGGGAACGACGTAGCTAATATCGGGGGCCATTTGGGGGGGATCTCCTTTCTTACGAGGCCCCGGGTGTCATCAATTAGTTGGCAGGGACCTGTGACATTTCGTGACCCACACCCGCCTACCTCTACCGTAGGCATAGGGGGCACACATCGGGGCACAGAAGACTGCGAGGGACGAAGTGACTAATTCCGGGGCCTATTAGGGTGGATCTCCTTTCTTACCCACCGGCTGTAGTCCACATTAGTTGGGATGGCGACCTGTGACATGCGTGACCCCCGACCAGCCTACCCTACCCGTAGCTGAGTAGGGACATAACGGGTCCCGAAGACTGGGGGAAAAGACGTAAACTAAATCGGGGGCTTTAGGGTGGGCTCCTTTCTTACCGAGGCCCCCCCTGTCGTCCCATTAGTGGCATGGGGACTGTGACATGCTGACCACTGCCAGCCACCCCTGTAGCTGCAGTAGGGGCACACATCGGGTCACAGAAGGACTGCGGGGAACGAGTGCTAAAATGGGGACCTATTTGGGGGACCTCCCTTTCTTTCCGGGCCCGGCTGTCATCCACATTTGTTGGGAGGGCCTGTGACATGCGGGCCACGACCACCTACCTCTCCTGTAGCGGGGAGTAGTGACACCATCGGGTCAAGAAGATGCAGGGAACGACGTACTAATAGGGGACCCATTGGGTGGTCTCCTTTCAACCCAGGCCCGGCTTCAGTCCCATTAGTTTTCATGGCGACCTGTACATGCGTGACCAGACCAGCCTACCTCTACCTGTAGCTGCATAGGGGCACACATCGGGTCAAGAAGATGCAGGGAACGACAGCTAAAATCGGGGACCATTAGGGGGGATCTCCCTTTTTTACCCAGGCCCGGTGTCAGTCCCCATTTTGGGATGGGACCCTTTACATCGGGGCCACCCGACCCGCCTACCTCTACCTTTTCTGCAGTAGGGGGACCCCATCGGGTCCCAAAAAGACTGGGGGAACGACGTAGAAAAATTTGGGGGCTATTTGGGGGATCTCCTTCTTTCCCAGGCCCGGCTGTCAGTCCACATTAGTTTGGGATGGCGACCTGGACATGCGTCCATGACCAGCCTACCCCTACCTGTACTGCGTAGGGGACTACATCGGTCACAGAAGGCTGCGGGGAACGACGTAGCTAATATCGGCGACCTATTAGGGGGATTCCTTTTTTACCGGGCCCGCCCCGCAGTCCACATTAGTTGGCATGGGGGACCTGGACATGGTGACCCCTGACCAGCCCGCCTACCCGTAGCTGCAGTAGGGACACACCGGGTACAGAAGACTGCGGGGAACACGTGCTAATACGGGGACCTATTGGGTGGGTCTCCTTCTTACCGAGGCCCGGCTGTCATCCACATTTGTTGCATGGGGGCCGTGACGTGCGTGGGAAAACCACTGCCAGCCTAACCTCTACCTGTGTGCAGTAGGGACACACATCGGTACAGAAGACTGCGGGGAAAGGGCGTAGCTAATATCGGGGGCCTATTAGGGTGGATCTCCTTTCTTACCGAGGCCGGCTGTCGTCCCCATTAGTTGGCTGGCGACCTTTTCATGCTGACCAGGCCAGCCTACCCCTACCTGTACTCAGTAGGGACACACACGGTCACAGAAGCTGCGGGGAACGACCCTAGCTAAAATTTGGGGACCCATTAGGGGGGATCTCCTTCTTTCCGAGGCCCCCTGTCAGGGCCCCCATTTGTTGGGAAGGCGCCTGTGACGTGCGTGACCCTGACCCGCCTACCCCTACTGTAGCTGCGTAGGGACAACATCGGGTCCAGAAGCTGCGGGGAACGACGTAGCAATATCGGGACTATTAGGGGGACCCCCTTTCTTACCCAGCCCCCGGGTGCAGTCCACATTTTTGGGATGGCGACCTGGACGTGCGGACCATGACCCGCCCACCCTTTCCTGTAGCTGCAGTAGGGACCAATCGGGTCACCCGAAAACTGCGGGGAACGACGTAGCTAATTCGGGGGCCTATTAGGGTGGGTCTCTTTCTACCGAGGGCCCGGTGTCAGTCCACATTAGTTGGCATGGCGACCCGTGACGTGCGTGACCATGACCCGCCTACCTTACCGTAGCTGCAAATAGGGCACCATCGGGTCCAGAAGACTGGGGGAAAGACGTAGCTAATATCGGGGACCTATTAGGGGACCTCCTTTTTTTCCGAGGCCCCGGGTGTCAGTCAATTAGTTGGATGGCGACCTGTGGGCGGACCACTGACCAGCCAGCCTACCTGTAGCTGCAGAGGGGCACACTCGGGGCACAGAAGACTGCGGGGAACGACGTACTAATCGGGGACCTATTAGGGTGGACCTCCTTTCTTACCGAGGGGCCCCGGTGTCAGTCCACATTAGTTGGGGATGGGGACCTGTGACGTGCGTGACCATGACCAGCCCGCCTACCCCTACCTGTAGTTGCAGTAGGGACACACATCGGGTACAGAAACGCAGGGGGAAAACGTAGTAAAATCGGGGACCTATTAGGGTGGACCTCCTTTCTCACCGAGGCCCGCTGTCAGTCACATTTGTTGGCATGGGACCTGTGAACGTGACCCTGACCAGCCTACCCCTACTGTAGCGCATGGGGGGGGGGCACACACGGGCAAAAATGCGGGGGCGACGTAGCTAATATCGGGGACCCATTAGGGGGATCTCCTTTTCTTACCGAGGCCCGCCGCAGTCCCCATTAGTTGCATGGCGACCTGTACATGCGTCCCCTGACCCGCCCCACCTTACTTAGCTGCGTAGGGACATAAATCGGGGCACAGAAGACTGCGGGAACGAGTAGTAAATCGGGGACCTATTAGGGTGGACTCCTTTCTTACCCAGGCCCCCCTGTCAGTCCAATTATTGGCATGGCCCTGTGAAGCGGACCCGTGACCCCAGCCCACTGTAGTTGGGAGGGAACCCCATCGGGTCACAGAAGACTGCGGGGGAAAAAGACTTAGCTAAAAATTTGGGGGGCCTATTAGGGTGGATCCCTTTCTTACCCAGGCCGGCTGTCAGTCCACATTAGTTGGCATGGCGACCTGTGACGTGCGTGGCCCCCTGACCAGCCCACCTCTACCTGTAGCTGCAGTGGGGCCACTCGGGTCACAGAAAACTGCGGGAACGACGTAGCAATATCGGGGACCATTAGGGTGGGTCTCCTTTCTTAACCAGGCCCGGCTGTCAGTCCCCCTTAGTTTGGGATGGCGACCTGGAATGCGGAAAAAAACTGACAGCCTACTCTACCTGTAGCTCAGTAGGGCACACATCGGGTCACAGAAAACTGCGGGGAAAGAGTAGCTAAATCGGGGGCCTATTTGGGGGATCTCCTTTTTTTACCCAGGCCGGGGGTCAGTCCCATTGTGGCATGGCGACCTGTGCATGCGTGACCATGACCACCACCTTACCGTAGCTGCAGTAGTGAACACATCGGGTCACAGAAGACTGCGGGGAACGACGTAGCTAATATCGGGGACCCATTAGGGTGGATCTCCCTTTTTTACCCAGGCCGCCTGTCGGGCCACATTAGTTGGATGGCGACCTGGACATGCGTGACCCTGACCAGCCGCCTACCTGTAGCGCAGTAGGGGGCACACATCGGGTCACAGAAGACTGCGGGGGAAAGACGTAGCTAATATCGGGGACCTATTAGGGGGGGACCTCCTTTTTACCGAGGCCCCCCTGCAGTCCACATTATTGGCATGGGGACCTGTGTGCGTGACAGTGACCGCCTCCTTACCTGTAGCTGCATAGGGACAACATGGGACAGAAAATGCGGGGGAACGACGTAGCTATATCGGGGGCCCATTTGGGTGGTCTCCTTTCTTACCGAGGGGCCCGGGGTCAGTCCAATAGTTGGATGGCGACCTGTGACGTGCGTGACCATGACCCGCCCCCTCTACCTGTAGCTGCAGTAGGGGCACACATGGGTCACAGAAGACTGCGGGGAACGACGTAGCTAAATCGGGACCATTTGGGTGATCTCCTTTTTTACCAGGCCCGCCGTAGTCCACATTAGTTGGCATGGCGACCTGTGACGTGCTGACCACTGACCCGCCAGCCACCGTGCTGAGTAGGGACACACATCGGGTCACAGAAGATGGGGGACGAGTAGCTAATATCGGGGAATTAGGGGGGACCCCCTTTTTTACCGAGGCCCGGGTGTCAGTCCACATTAAATTGGCATGGCGACCCGTGACGTGCTGACCATGACCAGCCAGCCTACCTGTAGCTGCATAGGGACAAACTCGGGCACAGAAGACTGCGGGGGAAGACGTAGCAATATCGGGGGGCCCATTAGGGGGGATCTCCTTTCTTACCGAGGCCCGGCTGCAGTCCACTTAGTTGGCATGGCGACCCGTGACATGCGTGACCCTGACCAAACCTACCCCTACCTGTAGCGCAGTAGGGACACACATCGGGTCACAGAAAAACTGGGGGAACGACGTAGTAATATCGGGGGCCTATTTGGGTGGTCTCCTTTCTTTCCGAGGCCCGCCTGTCATCCACATTAGTTGCATGGCGCCTGTGAGTGCGTGACCCCGACCCGCCAGCCTACCTGTACTGAGTAGGGACCCCCTCGGGCACAGAAAAACTGGGGGAACACTAGCTAATATCGGGGACCTATTAGGGTGGATCTCCTTTCTTACCCAGGCCCCCCTGTCAGTCCCCATTAGTTGCATGGCGACCGTGACATCGTGACCATGACCAGCCAGCCTACCGTAGTGCAGTAGGGGCACACATCGGGGCACAGAAAACTGCGGGGAAAGACGTAGCAAAAAACGGGGACCCATTAGGGGGGACCTCCTTTCTTACCGAGGCCCCGCCCGTCATCCCCATTAGTTGGCAGGCGACCTGTGACGTGCGTGACCACTGCCACCTTCCCCCTACCTGTAGCTGCGTAGGGACACACATCGGGGCACAGAAGACTGCGGGGAACACCCTAGTATATCGGGGACCTATTTTTTGGGGGGGGACCCCCTTTTTACCGAGGGGCCCCCCTGTCAGTCCACATTAGTTGGCATGGCGACCTGTGACGTCGTGACCCCCACCAGCCTACTTAGCGCAGTAGGGGGCACACATGGTCACAGAAAACTGCGGGGAACGAGTAGTAATACGGGGGCCTATTAGGGTGGACCCCCTTTTCTTACGAGGCCCCCCCGCAGTCCACATTTTTTGGGATGGCGACCTGTGACGTGCGGCCCCCTGACCCCCACCTACCCTACTGTACCGTAGGGCACACATCGGGTAAGAAACTGCGGGAAGACGAGCTAATACGGGGCCTATTAGGGTGGATCCCTTTCTTCCCAGGCCGGGTGTCGTCCAATTTTGGCATGGCGAAATGTGACGTGCGTGACCCCTGACCAGCCTACCTTACCGTAGCTGCCGTAGGGACAACATCGGGTCACAGAAGACTGCGGGGGAAAGACGTAGTAATATCGGGGCCCCATTAGGGTGGACCCCCTTTTTTACCGAGGCCCGGGTGTCAGTCCACATTAGTTGGCATGGCGACCTTGACGTGCGTGACCATGACCCCCAGCCTACCTCACCTTAGCTGCAGTAGGGGCACAATCGGGGCCAGAAGACTGCGGGGAAAGACGTAGCTAAAATCGGGGCCTATTAGGGGGGATCTCCTTTCTTACCGAGGCCCGGCTGTCAGTCCACATTTTTGGCATGGGACCTGGACGTCGTGACCCCCGACCAGCCCCACCTCTACCTTAGCTGCAGTAGGGACACAATCGGGTCACGAAGACTGGGGGAACGACGTAGCTAATATCGGGGACCTATTTGGGTGGACTCCTTTCTTACCGAGGCCCGGGGTCAGTCCAATTAGTTGGGATGGGGACTGTGAGGGCGTGACCACTGACCACCTACCTCTACCTTATCATAGGGACACACATGGGTCCCCAGAAGACTGCGGGGGAAAGGGGTAGCTAAATCGGGGACCTATTTGGGGGGATCTCCTTTCTTACCGAGGCCCGGCGTCAGTCCACATTAGTTGCATGGGGACCTGTGACATGCGGACCAGGACCAGCCTACCCCTACCTGTAGCTGCAGTAGGGACACATCGGGCACAGAAGACTGCGGGGAACGACGTAAACTAATATCGGGACCTATTAGGGTGGATCTCCTTTTTTACCCAGGCCCCCTGTCAGTCCACATAGTTGGATTGGGGACCTGTGACTGGTGGCCACTGACCCGCCCCGCCTACCTGTAGCTGCAGTAGGGGCACAACGGGTCACAGAAGCTGCGGGGAACGACGTAGCTAATATCGGGGGCCTATTAGGGGGGGATCTCCTTTCTTTCCGAGGCCCCGGTTTAGTCCCCTTAGTTGGCAGGCGCCTTGACATGCGTGACCTGCCCGCCTACCTCTACCTGTAAGGAGTAGTGACACACATCGGGTCACAGAAGACTGCGGGGAACGACTAGCTTAAATCGGGGACCTATTAGGGTGGCCTCCTTTCTTACGAGGCCCGGGTTCAGTCCCATTAGTTGGGGATGGCCCTGTGACATGCGTGACACTGACCCGCTACCCCCTTTCCGTGCTGCAGTAGGGGGAAAACATGGGTCACAGAAAAATGGGGGAACACCCTAGTAATTCGGGGACCTATAGGGTGGATCTCCTTTCTTTTCCGAGGCCCGGCTGTCAGTCCAATTAGTGGCATGGCGACCCGTGAATGCGTGACCCCTGAAACAGCCTACCTCACCTGTACTGCAGTAGGGGGCAACTCGGGTCACAGAAATGCGGGAACACGTAGCTAATTCGGGGACCCTATTAGGGTGGATCTCCCTTTTTTCCCAGGGCCCCCCTGTCAGTCCCATTTTTGGGGATGGCGACCTGTGACGGGTGACCACTGACAGCCCCTACCTGTAGTGCAGTAGGGACATACATCGGGTCAAGAAGAGCGGGGGACGACGTAGCTAATATCGGGGGGCCCTTTAGGGGGACCTCCTTTCTCCCCGGGGCCCGGTGTCATCCACATTATTGGGATGGCGACCTTGACATGCGTGACCACTGACCAGCCTACTCTACCTGTAGCTGCAGTAGGGCCCCACTTTGGGTCACAGAAGACTGCGGGGAAGCGTGTAATATCGGGGACCTATTAGGGGGGATTCCTTTTACCGAGGCCCGGCTGTCAGTCCACATTTTTGGCAGGCGACCTGTACATGCGTGACCAGGACCAGCCACCCACCCGTAGCGCAGTGGGACAACCCCTCGGGTCACAGAAAGGGGCTGCGGGGAACGCGTAGCTAAATCGGGGAACTATTGGGGGGACCTCCTTTCTTACCCAGGGCCCGGGTGTCCCGTCCCCCTTAGTTGGCATGGGGACCGGGGCGGGGCGGAAAACCCCTGGGCCAGCCAGAAAACCGAGGGGGTAGGGCAAATTTCCACAAAAACGGGGGGAAGACGTAGCTAAAAAGCGGGGACCAAGGGTGGACCCTTTTACCGAGGGGCCCCCCGGGAGCCCCAAGTGGAGGCGACCGTGAGGCCCTTAGAACCAGCCCCCCTTTCGCAGAGGGACCCCATCTCAAGAAGGTGCCCCGGGGGAACGACGTGCTTTCCCCTTTTTTCCTTTTTTTACCGAGGCCCCCCTGACAACAAAGTTGGCTGGCACCGTAGGGGACCCCAACCCGCCTTTTGTGGGTGGGGAAAAAATCGGTACAAAAACTGCGGGGGAACGAGTAGCTAATACGGGGAAATATTTTAGGGTGGGGTCCTTTTTTTACCAGGGAGCGCAAAAGGGCAGTCCAATTAGTTGGAATGGCACCCGGACAGCTGGGAATACCCCCTACCGACCAAACACACCCACAAAACCCACACGTGTAATTCGGGGCTATTTAGGGGGCCCCCTTAACACCGTGGGGTCCACTTAGGGTTTTTCCCCTTACGTGGGACCAAGCCTACTCTACCTGTACTGCGTAGGGACAACATGGTAAGAAACTGCAGGCGACTGAATTCGGGGACCTATTTGGTGGGCCTCCTTTCTTACCGAGGGGAGCGCGCCTGCAGTTCCCCCTTAGTTGGATGGCGACCTTGAACGGGCGGACCTACCGCCAGCCTTGTAGCTGCAGTAGGGACACAATCGGGTCAAGAAAAAACTTGCAGGGAAAGACGTAGCAAAAATCGGGGATATTGGGTGGACCTCCTTTCTTACCGAGGCCGCCTGCAGTCCACAAGTTTTACATGGCGGACCTGTGCGTGCGTGCCACTGACCAGCCCCCTACCTGTAAAACTGCAGTAGGGCATACCTGGGTCACAAAAAAGACTGCGGGGGAAGACGTAGCTAAAATCGGGGCCCCATTAGGGGGGACCTCCTTTCTTACCGAGGGAGCGCAGCCTGTCAGTCCACATTAGTTGGCATGGCGACCTGTGACGTGCGTGACCAGTGACCAGCCTACCTACCTGTAGCTGCAGTAGTGACACACATCGGGTCACAGAAGACTGCGAGGGACGACGTAGACTAATATCCGGGACCTATTAGGGTGGACCTCCTTTCTTACCGAGGGAGCGCAGCGACTGAGTCTTACAATTCAATTATTATGCGATTCTGTGGGTGTACTTAAAAAATATCGAACGAATCGCTGAACCTATTGCACTGAAATTTTAAACAGACTCAGGTTAACAAAATCAGAACATTCCGTTGCGATTTTAACTCACAAGAACAAGAAATAAAATTTTAAAATGTAACTCGTATTTGCGTAGCAAGGGGCAGGGGGTCAGGGTGATAAAAAGTGACTGCAAGCGCGCGTCCCGCCTTCACCGCCACCACTTCCTGACGCGTCCCGTGCATCCATTGAGCTCGGCTGCACGTGCACATGTGTTCGAGCGAGGGTGTAGTGCAGTGTAGTGTGTAGTGTAGTGCAGTGTAGTGTACACTCAGGCCACACGTGGCATCACCCTCCTAATTGGGGATCTAAAAACGTCTCCAGTCCGTGTGTGATGGTTCACATATCGAACGAGCCGGTTATTTTAGAACGCGATGAGGAAGATCTCGCATCAGCTCCCTCCACGTTCATTCAAGATGTCATCGGCCCAACACGCTTACTACGATCATCATTCTTCTCCGCTAGGGAGGACGAGGCTAAAACTGTTTACCCGCAGAAAGATGGGAGCGATAAAACCGCTAAGATCAGGAAATCATTTATTATCTTTCTTGTTGGTCGGTGGAGTTATCTTGGGCGGCCAATAACTTTCAGGGGGCCCCACGGAGATGGTGAATGATGAATGCTGATGCTGTGTAAATGTATTGGCTTCTCGAGGGTCCCGCCTAACGTGGTCTTGGACAGTGGTGTGCTAGATTAGAGTAGACATTTGCATCTAGCCGTAGCACATGAGACTGTGAAGCTCGCAGGAGGTTCAACGTGTGTAGCAGGGGAGTAGGGATAGGGCATACACCCTGGCCCCCAAGAGGGCAGCCCATTGAGAAGCCTTGCACCCAGGCCTATGAATTCCTATACGCCACTGGTGTATAGTTCGTGGTTCTACCGTTGGGCAAAGTGCTCTCTCAATGTTCTACCTCTTTGGTTCGCGCCAGTGTTGAGGCGATTCAGATCAACCAGTCTCCAGACCATCCCCTCTTGCATGCACCAGTCACCCATATGGTAGGTAACCCAGGCAAGTAAACAGCGCAGCAACACATTGCAATGTTCTTGTAGAGTTTATTGTCTTGAATCAAGAGCGCGTCAATCGTTAGGTCAATATGCGCTGCACTCAAACTAGGGGGGGGAGACAGCCCCGTGCTGGGCAGATCCAGCCACAGGCGGGCAGGGGGAGTGCCTCTAGCTAGGTGGCAGGACTTGACGCCCTGATTGCCATGAGAAGAGGCGGCGACTACTACCCCAGGCCCAGGTGGAGAGTTATTCTACAACTACAATCAAGTAGCACAGCAGGTAGAAGATGACACAATGAACCACTCCAAGTTGTGATAACTCCTAGATTATGCAAGCTACAAACTTGGGGAACATGTCTACTGCCCAGTCTTCCTGCCAAGTGCCAAACTCCGGCGACCTGGACTGGAGCGAACTCCAAAGTGAACAATGCTCCAGCTTCTGTAGTCTTCACGTCATTATTTCCCAGGAGGGAGATCGTAACTCAAGCTCCTTGTGGCTCGTCCTCGTCTCCGCTCTCGTCGTCTCCACCAACAAACCAATGACAGTCTGAGTGAGTGGAGCACACGGGCCCCACACTCGACCAGGAGTTACCTGTCTCACTTCTCAGCTCGGTCACAGGAGAGCTCAGTTGAGGTACTCGGGGAAACAGGAGGCATACGTTCAGGGTTCGAAGCCCGGCTTGGGCAGGAAATATCAACCGTATAGCATCTATAACCTTACGAAACTTGGCACAAACAGAAGCTTGGAAATAGAAATCAAGTCTTGTATCATGAACTTTTTTCAGAACAGTGAAACAATACATTTTTATATCGATGATTTTGGATTTCAAAGTTTTAAAAACGCCAGTTTATAATTAGGATATATTTTTCTGGCTGCAAAACAATTTAAAAATCAACGTAAAATTTCATAAGCTAGATCAGATTCATTCTCAGGCCCTACTGGCTACAGGAAAATGTTTTGAAAATAACATAACATCATGCAATTACCAACCTCCAAACATCCAGGTTGAACCTGTTGAAAACCTGTGTTGAAAGAACCAACAGAAAAACAACAATGGTTCAATGAACAATCAGAAAAACATATTATGCCACTATTAATAGTTGAATCGTCCAAGGGAAAATATGATTGTGTGACAGGACAAGAGTGATACAGATGTAGAAACTAAGAGAAAGCAGAGGCGGTTTGTAACTAATAAGTAAAAAATAAGTATCCAAGCACTTCCCGCTGAGATTTGCTCCGAGCTAGAGGCACCGAGAAATCATTCCACGTTCGCTTCAATGAAATCAATTATCAAAGTTAATACAGACTGGCTGTTAATCTTCGTTCCTAGACCAAGACACTAATATGAGGCGACGTACAACTGAGAGGCTAACTCATCAAGTCATATTGGACTAATGGAACGAATGACGGAAGAGGGTAGGGATGCCCAATAGAAAGTATGAACAGAGGATTGAAGAAGGAAGAAGAAGAAGACGGGGAGGTCAGGGCAAGGAAGAAGGAAGAGATGGAAGGAGACAGAGGGAGCTGGGAAGATGTGGAAGAATTTGGTTGCAAAACCCAAGCTGACCCTGCCAAAAGCGGGAAACGGCGATGAGGTCAAAGGTTGGACGAAATATGCTAATTAAGACAAGGTACCCCCATGTTTTTGTTCTGTTTATTTTCTCATTCCCACTATACGAATGCGAGCGAGCCAAAGTCAGAAAACATAGTGATTAGTTAGTCACCAACTATAAATAGTAAACCAAGTATAGGGCTCCTCTTCAACCTATCTAAGAAACTAGTTTTCCGGCACTTTAAAGTGTAGTTGTCACTTTTACTATAACGCGTGACATACGCGATATTACTACACGCGTCCTATCAGTGTCACCACCCGCACTAGGACTTGTAACCCCGCCCCAGAGAACGCCCGTCTGCACCGCACTTGGTGCAGCTACCTAATACATCCTAACTACTCCGAACTACTCTGGTTAATTAAATGATTACAATGGGCTTCGCTTGATGAACCTGTCGGTCTTGCGAGCGCAACAGCTGACGACAGGTAGTGAGTTATTGAGATAGTAGGTCAAATTAAAATAGTTGTTCACGCTTCTCTGAAGGAGGAAGAATTTATATGAGACGCGTCGGGGTTTCTTGTTTGAATCATCATATCGAACACAAGCGAAGTAAGAGTAAGACAAATACCCAGGTTGAACGGCCGCCCGTCAGGCGACAAGTCTTGCGACGACACAACGTGAGCATGTGTTGGAACAGCTGTGAGGCTGGAGCACGGATAACAGATACATCAGCTGTGGATAAAGAACTGTAGAGAACCGTACGAGGATGATGACAAACGATTAGAAAGCGATCGTTAACGAGAGGCATTTTATTGTGTAATTCATTACTTTCACATCATGAGAATGTGTGTGAAAAGGTACGCATGTAGCCATAAGAATCAAAATTGATTTTTAAAGTATGTTTTACAATGCACAATATTATTAATATATGTTACACAATATTGTCGTGGGATCCTCGCCCTCTCCTCGACTTCCCCGACGACGACGACGACGACGAACGACGACGACGACGACGACGACGACGACGACGACGACGACGACGACGACGACGACGACGACGACGACGACAGCGACAAAAGCATGAGAAACCCCTGTTTACTTCCGTTGCCAGAGGCGAGATCTGTCCTCCCAAATCCTCTGCACTCTAATAAGGGGCCGCAAAAAGTATAAACTCAAACAAAGTCCTTATATTGTTGCGGTCATCACATCTTCACCTCCTACTCACTACTCGGGGATTTCATTGAGATGATCGACGTTTACATTTTTACAATCCAATAGAAAGAGGTCGGGATATTGGTCTCCCCTCCCAAAGTTGTTTCTAGATGATCCAACGGTTGAAACGCCCATCAACCAAATAAACTGTGTTTAGCAACACAATAATTGCACTAAAAGTCTGGTACTTCGTATGACGGAAGGATAGTTGCGAGCCCTGCCTCTCGAGTCCCCGACCTCTGACCTAGCTGGAGCTATGACGCTCAGGGGACGCCTGGAAAGTAATTACGCGCAGAACTCACATCAATTACAAATAACTAATTACAGTAGAGTAATTAGATAAACCTGCCCCGGCTCAGACTGATGAAGAATAATCGCAACACGAGGTAACTTAATAAACCAGATGGTTCTGTTCTGTTTTGTTGGCCAGTTCGGTTATTTACTCGACATAGCAAACATGGTCAAAATCAATAAATATAGAAGGTAATTAATTAATTATTCAATTAGAATAATGGAATGATGGTCAACATTAAATATTCAACACACCGTCATTTGATTGTTTGCCCGAGTGTGCAGGGATTTAATTTCAAACACATCAAACATTTATCGAAATCATATTTTATACATTTATTTATACATTTAACGCCCATTATATGAAGTTGTAAAACTGATTAACTGATAAGGAAGACATAACGTAGGGGTGAGGAACAGTAATTAATTTAGGCAGTTATAATTAAATAAGAAATATTTTAGTGAACATGTTTATTAAGGCATCGAGAGGCATTAACAACGAAAGAAATGGAATTTTACATAACGATATGAGTAACAAGAAAACGCAACTTTTGATTTTTTGAAGTGATACAAGATATTGAAATGACAAGGCATTTTACTTTCAAAATACTATCAGGTGCCACCACTTTTTTATTCGATCAAGCTATAATATAATAGTGAACATGAAAATGTTAATTCTGAGATGAATTCTACCTGCGTTTTTATAATGTTACCAATAAATTCAAAAACATATTTTACCAACATTCACTGGCTTTTGTAAAACGAACGTCGACACATATTATTGGTGAAAGAGAAATAAATAACAAAGTGAAGCCTGGAACTTTATGGCGGTCTGTCTGGAGGATTAAATCCCCACGAAACTGAATATTTATAAACCAAAATTAACATTTTTGAGAAACGTACCGCCACCGAGCGGGTATTTTGTTAAACTGCGTCTGACAGAATCTTTCTCACCCTTCATTTGGAAGCAGCTCACGTTGAAAGCAGATTCTAGGAACTTTGTTGAGCAATCAAAGTTTTTATAGATACTGTCCATTCAGCTCTGTGTCTGCGAGCTGAAGACGCTGGGATCTTGATGCGCTGCCTTGAAATAATAACTGCCTCCTTTAACTGTCAAATAAAGAGGAGTTTTTAATTATGGAAAGTGACATTTGATTCAAATAAAACTACCGGCGTTTCTAAGATAGAATAATCAAGATTCCACGTCAACAACTTAAAAGAAACGTTTAGATTAGAGGATGGGTATTCCTACAAACTGTAGCCACCGCAGTTCATTCTAGGGTTATATCTTCATTCTTCACCACCAAACAAAACAATCAGAAAATCCATGCGTTAGAATGGGGAAAACGGATTTTTTTAATGGCGAAACTATGAGGCTTTCGCGTTTACTTTTAATTGTTCATTACAAATTAGTAATCCTGTCAAATAAGAATTTTTGGTGGAAAAAATTGCGATGTCGCTGAATTTTTGCAGAGACCTTCCTTAAAGGATACTTATCAACATACTAAAACTCCCTACAATCGGACTGGAGCTTCGGCCGCCATATTGGAAAATGGCGGCCAAAAAGTGTTTGTTATCAAATATCTCCAAATTGGTTTAAGATAGACAAAATATCTCAATAGCAAAAATATTCCCCATTTAATTCCCTACAAAACAGGTATCTTCTATAGTTTTGGTAGGGGCAAAGGTTAGGTCACAAAATCGTGGTTTATATGTTGCTTATTGGAGTACCAGCTAATTTCCAAATTTTCACGCCCAGCATCAAACAATGCCCGGTAAATCCGTAAAAAATCGATTTAAATACAAAAGGAGTTTTGTACGGGGTTCATAAAAGCTTTCATTAGTATTTTAAAAAATCAGTTCTGCGGAAATCGGATTTTGCATTTACCCGGAATTTGGGTTTTCCATTGTTGGTATTTCCAAAAAAATGCCATATTTTACTGACCATTATTAAGCACTAAATAGCATTGGAGGAAAAATTCTTTCCACGCACATTGAAATGACTTAAATAATGATCCAATTACAACCAAATTTTAAATCCAATATGGCAGCTAATTCCTAATATTCACAATATGAATACTGGTTTCGTGCTGTTTTTACACCCTTTTTGTTACATAATTCACTTTGTTTTGTGGATATTAGGAATTAGCAGCCATATTGGATTTAAACTTTGGTTGTAATCGGATCAATATTTGAGTCATTTCAATGTGCGTAGAAAGAATTTTTCCTCCAATGCTATTTAGTGCTTAATAATCGACAGTCAAAAAGGGCATTTTTAAGGAAATGCCAACAATGGAAAAACCCAAATTCCGGGGGTCTGCGAAATCAAATTTCGCAGACCTGATTTTTTTAAATACTAATGAAAGCTTTTATGAACCCCGTACAAAAGTTCTTTTGTTTTTAAATCGATTTCTTACGGATTTACCGAGCATTGTTTGATGCTAGGCGTGAAAATTTGGAAATAAGCTGGTCTCCAATGAGCAACATATAAACCACGATTTTGTGACGTAACCTTTGCCCCTACCAAAACTATAGAAGACACATGTTTTGTAGGGAATTAAATGGGGAATATTTTTGCCATTGAGATATTTTGTCTATCTCAAACCGATTTGGAGATATTAGATAACAAACACCTTTTGGCCGCCTTTTTCCAATATGGCGGCCGAAGCTCCAGTCCGATTGTAGGGGAGTTATAGTATGTTCATAAGTAATATATGAGAAAGGTCTCTGCAAAAATTCAGCGACATCACAATTTTTTCCTCCAAACGTCAATATACGATCTTATTTGACAGGATTATAGAGGAAAAGCAAACGTTAATTCAGCAAAGTTATTTCCAAAAACGTGTTATATAGGCGGAGGATAAAATTTGTATAAATGATTTCCGATGTTAGCTAATGTAATTATTGTGAGGAAGTAGAAAAGTGAAGGAATAGCATGGCAAACATGATACAAGAGTGTGACCGCAAGGAGTAAGAATGCAGAAATCAAATATTGCTAATCTAGATATGTTAAGATTAGTAATTGAAACCTTAGATTTAAAATGCAATTTTTGTTCGCAGACACAATATACATTTTATATGGTCTACACCAATTAATATATTCTACAAATAATATAATGAATGTAAAAGGAATGAAATATAACCTGATGTATAGAGCAAAACGCAGCGGTAGAACATATAGAAACTATCCCTTTCTGTAGAGTTACCATAAATTTAGGCCTGGAAGTGCCTCAAAAACCCCAGCAAAGAAAATGAAAGACACGAAATATCTCAAGAGGTCGTTATTCTGCGTCCTGCAGAGAAGCAGAGAAACCCCCTGACTTCCAAGTTCTTCCAGGGTTTCTCACTACACAACACAGGGAATTGCTGGAAGAGGAGGGAGGTTCTTTATGTTTGTCCCGGATCCAATTTAGAATCAACAAAGTCGCCTCTTTGCCGCACGAAGCAGGCGCGGGGGGGGGGGGGGTAGACGTATCAGTGGGCCTAGGGTCAGGACACAGCCAACACCTTGGTCGCAGTTCATTCAATACATTTTGAAAAGCTGTTTCCCAAAGAACATATACGCAGTCTTGGGGAAAATATATTATTTAATGTTTCTCTTTTGACAACATTCTTTGGCAATTTTGATTTTTTGAGATGACTTTAAATTCCTATTTATAAGAGTTCATTTTTAAGTCAATTCGTGCTCATCCATTGCAAGTGAAATTACTAGGAAAACGCTTAAGTCCCGCCGCGTTGTTGGATGAGCGTAATTGGTGCATTGAGCTGCCATGTGTTATGCGGATTTTCAGTTGTTCTGTGAAAAAATCATTACTTAGTTGAAGATTTTTTAAATTATATTAAATTAAATAAAAAATTAACTTAATTTTTTTTTAATTAATCGTAATTTTAAAAAAGGAAAAAGTCGTAATTTTGAAATTTTCATGAGAAATAATTATTCGATTGCGCACAAATTTTACACGAATGTATATATTCATTAAATTAAGGTTCTGTGAAAAAAATCATTCTAATAGGATAAAGCATGTATAGGTGTTATAAGTCAAAGAATTGTTTTAAAAAAGAAAAAAAGGTAAAATTTCGATTTTCATAAGAAATAGTTTTTCGATTGCGCTCAAATTTTACACGAATACCTAGATTCATAAAATTAAGGTTATGTGAAAAAATCATTAAAATCGGATAAAGCATGTAGGTGTTATAAGCTGACGATTTTTTTTAAATTCGAAAAAAATCGTAAAGTTGCAATTTTAATGAGAAATAATTTTCCGATTGCGCTCAAAAACGTGGCAGTTCTAAGTTCAGAGATTTCGAAGGCCTCCATAAAATTTCATTGTAATTGGAGTATCGGTTTAGCCGGAATCGTGTTAACAAACACACAAAAATACATACAGAAAAAAAAAGAAAAAAAAATAAACATTCCGGATTTTTTTCTCCAGTGTAGTGAAATGGAATATTCGCTTCGCTCGCTACGCTCATCCAATAATCCTCATGATATGTTTTTTTGAAGAGGGGAAACACGAATTTATCAATTCGCTACAAAGAGCTAATTTTGAGATTTCAAATCGCTTCCAAACATACAAAATTTGATATTTAAAGTGCAAGAAAGTAAATTTGAGAATGAGATAGTATTTGTATCTAGTCTACGCCCCTAACAACTCTCCCCAGACTCCCTGAGCGGACTGTCCCGAGTCCTCAGCAGTCGCGTCACCACGACGCAACCATGAGACACAGGAAGAATCGAAACAACTGCGAAGTGAGAGGGGTTGACAGGAGCAAGTGTGTTCCATGGCGACATGTACTAAGTTATTCATTGATTCCTCCCGTGAAGCTCAACCAGGTTCACAGTCGGCCGCAAATAATATATTAACTCTGTTTGCAAGCTCAGCGATTAGAAACCATTTTCACAATAATACATATTAATGATAAAATCACACCATCTAAAAAATTGACCCAAGAATAAGATTGGATATCAGGAATTTGTTAATGTGGTCCAACTAAATATATGATAAATTCGACATTATACGTATTAATAATACGTTTGTTAAAGTTTTTAACTGGGCACTATAACAATCTCAGTCCACATTTTATTTTGAGATAGTAAATAAATATGTGATAAAACTAATCTCAATAATGTTTCAAATAAAAAGTTGACACATTTTCACGACTGAAATCACCCTTATTTCTGGCATTAATTAGACGAAGGCAAGACATGTTTATTGCGAGAGTATTATGGCGATACTTAGGCCTCTCTCTCACACTCTCTCTCTCGCGACCACGAGATGGAACAATGGTGGGCGAGCCAGGGAGAGATCACAGAGGTCTTGTTCACAACCTGCTCGATGTGTCACGTGCTCGACACGTGGCTAGAGGAGGAATACACGCGTGTACTTGCACTCGCTTACCTAGTGCAATCACAGTAATTAGCAACGAGACTGACAATCTCGTGTCCCCGTTCTCGACGTAATATGGAATGCAACACCAAGCTTCGGCACGATTCATTATACACGTATTGGCCGCATGTTTAGTAACAATAGCCCGATACTTATTGACTCGGAATGTTATATTCAAATTGTATCCAGTTGTAATTTATCGCATTTCTTTGAATAGAGTCTTGTCGTGATTCAAGTTCGTCTCTGTCACCGAGACAGGTGGCGTGACCGAGGTGCACGACGCAGTGCAGAGAGCACCGGCACCGGGTGTTGGGTGACGTCTACCGTCATTCAGCCGGGCTCTTACAAGTTACAGTACTTCTTTAAAGCTTAAAGTGACACTAACACTAAACCAGAAGCAATGGAGATGTTCACAGAGAGTTGACCACGGGATGTCGGTGAAGGAGGTGTTACTGGACCCATTGATTTACTTCTGGTCTGCAACACCAAGCGGGATTCGAACCTACGTGCTTGATTCCACAAAGCAAAAGATGACGTAATTTACAAGACTAAAGGATGCAACATGAGGTTTAACCGTAGGTTATTTAGTCCGTTCACTGTTCAGGTAATTGTGACGTGAATGCCCGGGGGCTGTTTTAAGAACTAAGTATAACTGTATAAACATAGTTCACATTTGATCATTACAAGGTGTAGATAAGTCTTGAGGCGTAATGTTTTGTATTGCCGCAACCGAGTACGTATTTCAATTGGTACGTTCTCAACTCGTCGTAAGGCGTAAGGTGTAATTGGATGAGCGTAGCGAAGATTCCATTTCACTACACTGGAGAAAAAAATCCGGAATGTTTTTTTTTTTTTTGTATTTTTGTCTGTTTGTTAGCACGATTCCGGCTAAACCGATACTCCGATTGTGATGAAATTTTATGGAGGCCTTCGAAATCTCTGAACTTAGAACTGCCACGTTTTTGAGCACAATCGGAAAATTATTTCTCATGAAAATCGCAATTTTACGGGTTTTTTTTCTTTTTTAAAACAATTCTTTGACTTGTAACACCTACATGCTTTATCCGATTGTAATGATTTTTTCACAGAACCTTAATTTTATGAATTATTATATTCGTGTGAAATTTGAGCACAATCGAATAATTATTTCTTATGAAAATCGAAAATTTACGATTTTTTTCTTTTTTTAAAATTACGATTAATTAAAAAAAATAAAGATTAAAGTTTATTTTTTTATTCAATTTAAATTAATTAAAAAAAAACTTCAACTTAGTAATGATTTTTTCACAGAACAACAGAAAACCCACATAACACATGGTAGCTCAATGCACCAATTACGCTCATCCAACAACGCGGCGGGACTTAAGCGTTTTCCTAGTAGATAGTCAGTCAGAGTTGCCGGTGGCTGGACTAGAACCCCGGCCTCCTGAAGTAGACACGCTCGAGCTACCTGTCAGAGACGTCATATAACATGGAAGAGGCGTTGAGAGTTGCAAACAGAATTATAAAACGTGATTCCGAGAAGAAATGCATCACAAAATAGAACTGCTAGTATAGTATATAAGACAAGAAGAACTCAATAAAACTCTAGTAAAACTGGGCAATCGATGCCGAGGAAAACTTTCTGCTGTTTACGACGTCGTCAACCGGAGGTGGAGGTCAGCGTCGTCTGGCTGAGGAGGGGGAGGTATACCTAGGCAGACTCAGGCAGAGGGTAGCCTATACCCGTAGGAGAAAACAAGGTTTCATGGGGTCGAACCCACACGTCGTCTGGCTGAGGAGGCGTTCTCAGGCAGACTCAGGCAGAGGGTAGCCTGGAGGAGAAAACAAGGTCTCATGGGGTCGAACCCACGAACCCACATACATGTACTCTCAGGGGGAATTGATAAGCAAGACAGGTTTTGTTCAAAAATAAATTCAGAAAGTATGACGAGAATACACGAGAACACCACCGGCGTGGACTGAAACTGGGGGATTTAATTGTTTCTTAGTAACTTAGTCCTGGGATTCATCTCGAGGTGTGAGAATAGTTTGAAAATAAAACACGACCATGGTTTTAATGCGACTTATGACAAAACACAGTGGGTATAACTTGACTTTATCATCGGTGTCGGGCGTCGTTCTACCGTACTATTCTAAGTCCATCGTTCTACGGCGGACTCTGAATTAAAGTTGTGAGTACAATTTAAACTCGAGGGAGAACTTGAATGATTTTACTGCGTCGTTAAAGTTAAACTACTATTTTAACTAAACTACCAAAATATTTTGAAATTTTACTACGTCGTTACGCGTTAAACTAACAGACTTTAAACTGAGAGACGCTAAAAAAGTAGCTATAAACACTACGACTATAAACATTTTAATACATTATAGTAATGGGAATGTGGGTGCATTTGAAAATGCGTCATGACATAGAGTTGTATTGAGTTGTATTCTTATCTTGGTAAGATAGAGAATCATCCTCACGGGAATACAAGTAAGACTTTCCTCCTATGGGTTGTATAATAGCTCTGGGAACGCCCTAAGGGTCCATTGATAGTGTTTGACCTACAGGGAAAGTGCTCTCCGCACTACAAGGAATTATTTGACAATATTTATGAAGTGTTGATTTGATATTGATGTGTAAATGAGGGCTTAAAAAAGTAACAATTTCGTTCACATATATTATTATATACATGTTTAATGTTCATGAAATATATTGAAAAAAATGAACGCGTTCAATTAAAATCAATATGAAGAAAGGACCAAGGACCAAACCCGCTTAGATTCTAACCGAAATGACCTTGAACGAGTCCGGGACTCCCCCTGACGGAAAGATGTGCTGGCCACGCCCCCTCGACCTAGTCCGGGACTCCCTGACGGACAGGTGTTCTGGCCACGCCCCCTCGACCTAGTCCGGGACTCCCTGACGGACAGATGTGCTGGCCACGCCCCCTCGACCTAGTCCGGGACTCCCTGACGGACAGATCGTGCTGGCCACGCCCCCTCGACCTAGTCCGGGACTCCCTGACGGACAGATGTCTGGCCACGCCCCCTCGACCGAGTCCGGGACTCCCTGACGGACAGATGTGCTGGCCACGCCCCCCGACCTAGTCCGGGACTCCCTGACGGACAGATGTGCTGGCCACGCCCCCTCGACCTTGGTCCGGGACTCCCTGACGGACAGATGTGCTGGCCACGCCCCCCGACCTTCGAGGCCGTCGTTGCCCCGGAGGATCACGACGAGGTAACCATGGCAACGGCGCGCATCTCTCTCGGGACGAACTTTTTTGTTACCACGGCGAGAACATTCTGCGTCGAGCTCGCCACCGCCGCGGAACGAGCAAACAAAATAGAACTACCGCAATTTGTAGACGAGCGGGTTCATTAGGAAAATAAAAACGTGCCGGGAACTAAATCTATCCTGGAAGAAGCTGGACGTCGTGTTCGTTCCAGGGAAACTGCAGCTAACTGATCGTACATCAGTTTGTTTTAGGTGACGGAGTGAGGCTTATCGCGAGGACAAAGTGTGTCAGATGAACGTCTCCTGGAGGAAGAGAGGGATCGATTGAGAACGGAGGATCGACAAGGAGTAATGATGCAAAACAGGGACCTTGTGTTGAGCAATCTGTCTCGATAATGGTGTAATGTACGAGAAAATGGTTTTCTACTGTGCGTTCTTCGAGTATAGCCTACGATTACCTTGTCCAGCTACGCGACTGTAATGTGTGATGTCATCGTCCAGTGGAAACGATGCAACAATATCGACAGGGTTGAAATTAATGTCGTTTTTTCTGTATCCATCAAAATGAACATTACTAAAATTGATGCAATTTGGATGGTAGGCTAACAAACATAAAAATAGCACTCTAAAATCAAAATGGGTGGAATACGCTAGGTCTGTTATCATCAAAAATATGTCCCACTCAGAAATATCGCAGTGTGGTCAATACCCATCTGTAAAATATGTTTTGTCAGTTCAGAAATGGCACAAAACCAGTTGATAGCGAGATAAGATACCAGCAACACTCCCACACGGTAAACAGGACATAATAGTTAAGCTGCCACCATTTCCTTACACATCAAACAAGAGTTTCTAACAGCCCACGTTATTCTATCTCCCCATTAAAAAACAATTAATATTAATATTGTTACTTCTCCCCGACACCTCACTCCATGATTTAATTATTTGTTTAACTAGGGAAACGATAATGATAATAAGTAAGACATTGTAAATCACGCGAGAGACAAATGAACGGGGGACACAAAGTTACGACTTACGAGTAATTAATTATTATTATTGTCTTGTGAGGATAAATCCCTGACAAATCTATCGCTCAACACGACCCAGTAATCCACAAATCCAGCTTGGTTCGTTGTGTTGCGTGAAGGGTGCGTCTATTTCCAGCGTCCGTGCAGTGGCAGTGTGCATGGACTGGTGGTGGCACAGTGGGGGCGGCGCGGGGGTGGGCGGGGCTGTACAACAACTCGGTGTGACACAGACGGATGAACACCGTGCCTAGTAGAGTAAATTGCGTTTCGGAACGTGATTTTGAAGAAATTACCCCTAACGCATTTCACATCCGTAAGCAATTGTGCTGGTCCACAGAGGAGGCTAAGATGTGTCCCTACCCTCGTGATACATGGACTTGCAGATCCAGAAACTTGTTTTGATTTTCTTCGATTTGAAACATTATTATTTGAAAGAATTTGATCACACCAACCCTACGACGAAACGCTTTACAAATAAAGCCTATAATCGATTGTCAGATAAGAATATCTCGTATAGTAAAACACAATTTATTTTAGATCTTCTTGCGCGGAAAAAAAAACGTAGTGTTGATAACAAACGCGGAAAATTAGCGGGAGTGAAATTTTGAGGCAATCAACCCTTCTAGACCACCAGCTTTAGTGATGGCTTCCACGCAAGGCAGAGAGCTAGAGAATCTTGGCTTTGTCAGGGGGGGTCCAAGACACTGACAGGAACCAATAACATGCAAATACATCTGGCTGCCTCAATCACCATCGATATAGCAACTAAGTGGCGCAAGACACGCATTCTACTGCGTGCGTGGCTGTATTTCCTTCCGTCACGGTCCAAAAACATTCCCAAAAGAAAAAGATGCGCATAAAACCCCTAAAAGGTTTGCAAAAGCAAGAAAGTTAAGTATACGCTGAACGATTTTCGCGGTTTTGCAGCCAAAAAAGTTTCGCTCTTCGCCGCCACCGTCGCAAGTCAACCGTGCGGTAGATTGACAGTCGACAGTCGACAGAACGCGACGAGGGAAAAAACAAACCCAAACTGGATCCCACTTCTGCTAATCCATATTCCAGAGCGCGCCATATACTCTTACCGAGGTCCCACAGGACAGCATTGGTAGATCGACCACCATTCGTCACGAGAAGACATAGAATACCGGATCTATTGGTACTATGGTACTTGGAGACATATATGCGATAGGTCTACTCTCACGTGAGGGAGATCCAAACAGCGATTTTTTTTTTTACGGAACCTGTATGTGATGTAGCGACCCTCTTCGGAACTACGAGAATGACGCATAGGAAATGGAGGATTCAGGGCGTAAATGGAAATCCTCAATCATTGACTAAGACAGGAAAACCTCGGAAATTCACAGGTTGCCGTCTTCGCGGGATTCGAACCACGGCTTACCGATCGAGTCGACAGATTAGCGCCGAGACCAACACTTCGATAACCTGCCTAATGCGGGATTCGAACCTAGTGTCACAAGCATCACAGACCACTAATAGTATAAGCTCCTCCCACCCACACGATCTGTTTGGTGTGATGTGAGGGGACGTAAATATGTTTTAAATGTTGGTCTCGTAGTTCACGAAATATGTCATCAGACAGAAAATGTAAATTGTGTATGGACTTGGACTCGTAGTAAAACGTCTGCGACTTGAATGAAAAAAGGCTATGCATGAGAAATGAGAATCTAGTTATCTATCGAAGAGTGGAAACAGAACCAAAAATTTCACTTTCCCTGCGAGTAATTCAAAAAGTTCCTTGGTTACGTCCGTACCAAGAAGCTGAGCGTCCAAACCAAAGCCTCTTTTAAATTATCCACAAGAAATCCCCGCACAACGCGCAGAACGTATTTAATAATTCAACGCGGCCCCGACGACTTGGATTAAACATTTAGTTAAAGTGATATCGCGGCGAGGATGAGATTAGTGTGTTTTATTCCACGAGTCTGAGGGGGCGCAATGTTGTCCTGGCGGTCGATACTCCCGTTGTGTGGGGGTGATGGAGATGAATGATACAATGCCGCAATCAGGGTGTACACCCCCCCCCCCGGACGTAATACATCGTGTGAGGCGACTCCCGCAATGCAATCAACACGTTTGACTGATTGACCGATCATGTGTTTGTGATGTAACAGGGTTGAGGGGTGTTACCCCCCCCCCCCCTGAACCCTAGACCTTGGCACAACGTAAAACAAACAGCAACATTTAAGTATATTTTTATTTTGAGAAACACAGTTATGTTTTTGAAGAAATATAAGAAATAAAAAATCAATGTCGAATGACATAAGAATAGAATCAATTTTATTAAAATTGATTTGAATTACATTGCAATTCGGTGGTAACATTAAAAAATGTACATCAAATACTAGCCAGGAATCTTAATCATGAGTCATGACATTTTATTGTAACTTGCAAATCCATTGCATGATATGCCCAACATTCTCAAAATTTATCGGAGGGGGGACGGGGGGAATGAAATTTTGAATCTATTTTCACCTCTATGTAATTCGCCGCGTTTGGGTGTAAAAAACATTTTGTTTAGCTCTGTGTACAACATAAAACGCGAGGTAATACACCCTAATCTCGCAGAGACTGAACTAACTCTGAGCACAAAATAAATACAGCATGAAACAAAATAATTCATTAGTTTGGGCGCGAAAATAAAAAGCCTATTCAGCGACCTCGTTCCGGTTAATGTGTGCTATTATTCAGCGATTCACACTCATGATCGCCTCGTCGGTGACTATCGAGTTGATTGCTTGCCGCGTGTGCGCATATTCCACACGGGAACCAATCTGGCCCGAGGTGAGATACTAGGACGATCTGATGGCAGCTTCTCACGAGGTGTCACGTGACCAGTTGGGGGGGGGGGTCTTGTCCTGTGTGAGACACGCGTTTCACACACGTGCGCTCATCCATGCGCCAAAGTCAAGAGAGTTCATATCAGCTTTACTTTGCTCTATTGTTTACTATTTTTTAAAGGCAAAAGTGATAATAAATTGCAAGTGTCATCCATTTATTAACGAACCCCTGTCCTGCATAAATTATGAAAATGAAGCTAATTGTCAAAATTATTTAAAAATATATATTCAAATTAAAGTAATGTCAACAATTTTAACAATTTTATGCGCATATAGCGCACATACTAACATAACGTACCTAGTTCAAACTATAGCTACGAACCATTCAGCATTGTGTATTTAAACCTAATGTAACGTGCAGTCCAAATTTTCGTCACTGTTAACAATATCAAAAAAGTGGATACCCAATTAAACACTTCAATGTGTGAGTGAGTCTCGTTGATTTAAAATCGACCTTTCATTCTAACTGCAGAAGAGACCCTTAGTTTAATTCTTACAAATTTCAGGGGAAGGGACCCCCTATTTCTCCCCTTGCACCTACAGCTCCTACAGGAATCAAAGGAGCTGGGTTCGAGTCAACCCTCCGTTTATAAATCATTTATCCCCTCTCACCATCTATCTTGCCCTCGTAAGTATTAAATTGTCACAAACATTGAACAAAAAACCTTTTATCTCTCCCCCACTTTGTATATAACCCCCCACTCGCCACACATCCACCCCACAACAAGCGCCAGCCTCCACTTTTGGTTTTTCGCGGTTGGCCACCTCTAACCAAACAACTCGGTCCGAAGAGAAGCCCACTTTAGCAAAAACCACCCAACAAACTCGGCTTCCTCGAATCAAAAGGCGAACTCTAATTGTCCGGCGTGCGTGAGAACGATCGGCTACATAAAAACACTCGGGTACTAATGAGTCCGTAATGACGAGTATTTAATTGATACCTTCACTCTAGAATTAGCATAATTGGATAATGATTCCGCGTAGAAGGTAATAAACAGGAGGCGAGCCCGATCAGCTGGAGGCAGATTATGTAAAGTGAGTTGACACATTCAATAGTCTCCGGGGGGAGTCCCGAGCCTGAGTAGGTGTTTCACACTTTAATAACAGGGTATAAAGAAAATATGGCGGTTCTAGACAGGAATTTAGATTACATCAAACAAGAAAATGTCGTGTCCTGACTTCTAACAGCTGATTTTGTTAATTAGAAATAAAATTGAAAAATTAGGAAGTTTGATTTGGGTTTAAAATTAATTAAGATTGTTGGCTACATCAAATTAGGGTTAAGAATGCAACGAAGTGGCTTCATCTACTTTAAAAGCCTCATATGGTCGTAAAAGTGATGTAATTTTACGAAGAGATTCAAAATTAACACAAAAAGTACAATATTTTAAACAAATATTCATTGGAGTATTTCTTTTGAAAATACTATCGTAAAATTTTACAATTCTTATGAAAATCTAAGCCAGTAAATGTTATGAAAAAATGTAACTAATACAGGAACGTAGAAGGCTAAAATAGACGGTTACCTTAATACATTATTTCATTGGAAGAAAAACGTATTGTCCTCCTTCAAATCAGTTTTTATAACTGAATATGATAGACGCAAATAACCATGAAAACGTTTAGTTTAGTTACGCAACGTAAATACAAAAAGTGCAATTTTACAAAATTACACTATAAAGAAAGAGTTTGTAAATATTTGCAGTTTTTCCAAGCGAATTGTATTGTGTCGCCGCATTCACTGTACAAGGTTTGTAAATATAGGACACCGCAAATAAAACATGTAACTAACATTTTGCTGACCTCCTGTCAGCTAGACCACGGAACTATAATATAAACAAACTTTACATTCAAACGAAACTAAAACACGCGTGTCGCTGTCCCTCTTTTTGTACTAAGTTCCACTGTCAGAATAATTCAGTAAACGAATTGAATATTATTAAAATGCATAACGAATTCAGTAATTGTAATGTATCAGGGTGTTTTTTTATTTAAATCAAATGATTTATTTAATAAAAATTATTGATTTTAATCAAATGCACTCTTTCTTCATTTTGAATAACAGCTCAATAGAGTTCTAACTGACTTAGGCAGTTTTCCAAAAAATTAAAATAATTGTTTAATTAGATTTTCTGAAACGCTTGTGAAAGTATTTGATCCGCTCACCAACTTGACAAGTTTTGAAACACTGATTGTTGATTTAAATCAATGAAAATCTGAATTAAATAGAAAAAAACTGACTTAAATCAAATAAATCATGATTTGTTATTTTGTTAATACAAATAAAAAAAACACACACCCTGTCAACTATAAACTACACACTGCAGATAAAACTAATCACTTTGCAGCACGAATAATCTTCACCTCTCCACCTAAAAGTATACCCATTTGTATCAGCTGTTATATAATATTTTCTGGCAGTTTTGAGACTAGCCTCTTTAGTGTTATGTCATTGAGATTATAGTCGCTTCGCTAGCATTGCATCACATCACATTATCTTAACATTGTGTGCTGTCTTTATAACGGCAATAAAAGTGGTAGTAAATGTGAACACCTTATGTCGTTAGCTAGATAGTATAAATTACTTCACTTATACTCCCTTCGTTTAGGTGAGGATACACTCATAAAGTTTCGCAGTTCCAAGGAAATGTAAACGAGGGCGAAAAATTATAAATCGCGTTCATTTGCATTCGAGTGAATGTTACAAAACCTGTTATTCAGATATATAGAAATGTAGAAACACATGTATATAACAATATTAAAGTCAAATGGCAATGACTGCATCAACTTTAAAGGGACGATGGCCACATTAGAGTCATAATATGCCACACAATGTATTGTATTCTTAGAGATGCCGGGTCTTTCAACAGAGCTGCTATGCGAGGACCTGGATCTTACTTAGCTGTACAACATTGTATTGTTGATCGTATTATATCAGCAATCTAAAGATTTCCTTATCGTGGCCAAGCAAACAACTTCCTGCCACCGAAAGGATATGCGATAAGAAATCTTATTACATTTTTGTGAACGGGGTAACGTTTATCCATATCTCGAAACAAAATTTATTACGCCGTTAGATATAACCTGTCGATATTTTGATTAAACTTCAGGACCGACTGCTCCACGAGGAACACACGAACCACGAGCAACGGGTTCTGTCTACTTGTGATCCATGAAGATATATACTGAACATGGTGCACTATCACCATTATCTCATTCAAGTTAGGAGGGATACACGGATCATAGACAAATATTACGTCAGCAATTAACAGTTCTGGACACGGGAAATAATTTGGTCCAGAACACGTTTAAGCCGACCGTAAAATGCGGGGAAATGGGCAATCGCCCCCCTCCCCCCAAAAAAACTAAAAAATCAACAACATATATCATGAGTGGAGCATTAAGACCTGACGGTTGACGCGCCCCCCTAAATAAAATACAGCCCTACAGTACATTCCATTAAATTTGGTATATGGATTATGGAATGGATGTTCCCACTGAAGCACAATCCGGATATAAAAACCACCGTTGTAATCAGTGGAGTGTGAATCTGAAACAGCTCAATTAAAAACGTGTCGCCCATGTTGACATCACGGGATGGAAGGTAATCAAATCGAACAGAGTGATAACCTGTTGCAGTGAATTAATTTGCATCGTGATTAATTGAGTTTTACGAGCATTCATTGAACTTGATATTGATAATGAAGATCATATGGCGTCGGCATTTCATTGCCTCGTACGACAAGCAGAGCTACCATGGACGTGTCTGTAAGAATTGCCAGAGATGGGGGGTCAAATGTCCAATCCACGGGGAGGTATTGAGTGTTGTGCACACATTCAGCATTTACATATGGCAAAGTGTAAGGGCTCAAATTAACGACAACTCGGCAACCAAAACAGTGTCGAGATAAAAGTGCCTTGTTCAGGGAACCCCAGCCTATAATTTCCCATGAAATATTCCACATATAATTAGTTTCACAGAATTATCAGATATCACATAAGAGAGAGGGATCGAATGTTATATAACTGATCTTCAGTGGGGGACTTGAAGTAGAGCGGACCTAGCCAACCCTGTCGATGCGGTGCCATTGACGAGCGAACAATGGCCAACCAGAGACCGGTATTTTAAATAGGGTGTGCTTTTGCTTTATGAAATTCGTCATGCATTATTTGCAAATTACAATCAGAAAGATATCATAAAGAAAACTTCGGAAAATTATAGTTGGAAAATACAAAAATACTACATGGAAAATACATTATTTTTTGGCTTCGATACAATGAGTCAAAATTCTCGTGTTTTGTTGCATTCCTCGTGAAAGATGGACAACTCTTCTACACAAGGCTGCCAATAACATTGGGTAGTAGCCTGAAGACTGAAGGGTTGCTGTAATATACTATATTCCCGGCTGCGAGCACTGTGTGTATAATATGTGTCAATGCATCACATTATACCGCTATAATCAAATGAGCGTCAGAATTTGACGCGAAATTGAAAATTACGTACTTCGTAAATACATAAATCTACATAAATGTTTCTGATTTGCTTATTTTGGCAGCGGAGTTGCAAACTATGACAAAATATTGATATTCTATGGCTATGCACCAGTACAACAGGGAGCTAGCGTACGTACGTACGATGTACCGCGGTCGCCCCTCCTAATATCGACCCCGCAAGAGTTTTGTTTGTTTAGCCTGCACGGATCATTACCTGGGTGTAATCCGCCAGGTAATTGTAACCCTCGGTGTACGTCGGTGTACACTAGGAGCAGAGGGTGCATGGGAGTACGTCGTACTCGTATCAAGTATAATATAAACCACCCTAAGCCACTTGTCCCGCCACAATCTGATAAATCCGCCGGTTAGGACGGGCGAACGAGCAAGCTTATATTTACATAGAGAAAAACCGACTTTTCTCGAGGAATAAAGTTAAGATACTTTAGTTTTTCCTTGAAGCAGTTTATGCATTTTCTTTCTCTCGGCAGAATCTTGATTTTGAGCGGAGAATGTGGGCGGATTCTCGGAACAAGGCGGGCGGGGTGGCTCACAGTACTATTGTACAAACAGTACAACAACCAAGTAACAACAGTGGAAGTCGGATTCAGAATATTGATGTTATTATATTGTTGTTTCTTGTGCGATACAATTTCCTACCCTACGGTATAACAAGCACAGTGTGACTTGCTGACTTAGGAGTAGCAAGAGCAAATCAAGTGTGTTGGAGCCTAGGAGCTAGGCCCCATTTCTGCCATCCTTGTGCACGGCACATTTAAATAATCTATGTGCAATGATCCGGAAAAAATAATAAATACATAAATAAAAGCCACTATAATGGCTTTTATTTAGGGGGATCCCTACTGAAAATGCGTTACTGAGTTGGTCGACAGAAAAAATACCTTCTTCCTCCCCCCCCCCCCCCATCACCCGCCCAAAGTCACTAAAAAAGTAAGTTATTGTAGCAGAGTGTGTGGATAAGAAATGCGAAAACGAAAAATGAAGAACCAAACAAAAAAAATCGAAAACAAAACACATAACCTAAGCAAAACTTTGAAGTTCTCCAACATGGAGATATGAATAGCTGGAATTAAACTTGCCATGATGCGAAACTGTGATTTATTTCGTCTCGTTATGTTTAGGATTTGTTTTGTGGGAGAATTTCGTTGTTTACGTATTTATCAACGTAAACCAAGGTCTAGAAGAAAATTGTTTTTTAGTTTCTTGTTTTTATCGAACTCGTTTAAAGCCAGACGAATGACGACTCTTTTAACTGCGCTGGGACATTTCGTTGAAACTAGAGGCCATGTTGAGTGTACTCTGTTATCTGTGGTTGTAGCCTACGTTCACCGGTGAACGACAAACAGGTATTCTGTGACTGTGTACTTGACTCAATATTGTGAAATATGCACAACAAGTTTAGGTGTGAATAAAAGTGCATGTAATTAATTTAAATGCCACTTGTAACACAAATAATTGCAACCGAGGAAACGACAAGAGTTAAACTGAGTTGGGTAGTCATTCTTAATTGAAAAGTCGTGTCATAGCTAATTACTACCGGGTCTTTTTCAAAACTTGTAGTTTTAGCCACCTTGGATTTGATTAGGTATACCTGTGGAGAGTTTGTAGAGGGACCTTGGAATGGCGGAATAAATAGACCTGACAGTACTAAATGAATACATCTTTTATCTCCATCTATCCTCAATCATATTACATATTTTCATACATAAAAACTACCTAATTAGTTATTGTCCAACGTTAAAAGAGCGTTGTTTTTGTTTAAAAATTATGAAAAATGTCAATTTAAAATTGCATATTTCGGTATTATTATAATTAAGTAACATTGCATTTTAGCGGTTTTTAATTTAATTTTGACTGGATTAGTGGATCATAGTGCACGGAAGAAGCTTTTTAGCATGCTGTTGTCTTCATAATATATAGGGTACCGTACTTATAAATGCAAACTCCATTACTCCCCCTTAAATTTTTAAATGATCTTTGTACATATTGAAAAGGTCTGCTTGAATAGTAATGTACTTGCTGTAACTCGGTAGTATTACTTGTATTTCTCTGTGCCTGGCAGATTTTAGTACGTTCCGTCTGAAAGTTCACATATTTCCCCGAGTAGGTAAAAGAAACTGTGCGATGTTTTTTGTTCGACTTCGAGGCAGTGGCTGCAAACTTCACCCACCGAGCTCTCAAGCTAGGGTGCACGATTCCATTAGTAGGATTGCCTGCAACTCCGGACCGTACACCCACAGCAATGTACACTTGCCCAGGGCGGCCACCTTCCGTATACTGTACACACCATTAACAAAAACACAATTATGAAACGACGATTCGTAGAATGTCTAGCTGCAGTTTGCCACAGTTGTTACACAGTAAAACACGTTACATGGAACTGCACTAAAGCAATGAGCTGAAACCATATTGTTATAAGAGGGTAACCCCCCCCCCCCCCCCAGTTTGGACCAGGGGGGGCAAAACTAATACGAGTTAAATATTAATCCCAGAATTTCCGTAGTAAATATGCACATAAACTCATACAATTCGACAGTCACCTTGGTAAAACGAATTTTGTTTTGCCTGTATGCTTCGTATTAGTAGTATTAGTAGTTTTTAGGGCGCTTTAAGGGGAATCTATCGCGAAATTGACAATGTTTTAACTGTTTCCTTTATATAAATAACAATTAGTTACATTGTTAGCTGTTAGCTAAGATTATTCGCGCCTCCAAGATAAAACAATTTCTATATCTGTGAGTTACCACCATGTATACTTCTTTCCAGTGGGAGGAACATAAGGGGTGACGCGGGGGGGCAAGGGGCTTCGTCATTACATAAAAAATTAGGTTGAAATTTCCTAAAATGGGCTACTTCACGTTCATTTTGAGTTTTTAGATCGCAGATAGTGCTGTAAAACATCGTTTACAAAGTCTGAGTGCAGTTAAAACATTACAAAATAACTGTAGTATGGTGACATTTTTTCCGGTGGCTGTGGCTTTGCCCCGGCCCCCAGACCCCTGCTTCCGCCCAAAAAATCTGCTAATAAATTTGCCCCCTCCCCCAACTTTTAAAACGTTCCTACGCGCCTGTATGTGTACGTAAAGCGTAGGCCCCTATATTTTATTTAAGTATAATTTTCATTTTATTTAAGACAATCCACAAAATAAGTGTCTCAAAACTAGATTTTTTCTTTTGTGATTGTTTAGTTTTCAGAATATCAAATAACTCTAAAATATCCTGATCATTTAGATAAAGCTCAAGAAAGAAGCTTCGTGTCCCGGGTTGTAAGTGTTGCACTAGTCCGCCAGAAGACAGCGGCACATGTCTAAACAATGATTGCAACGTTACATTGTGTAAACTGTGAAGGTTGACGTTGTTTTTCTCCCAAAGAGAAACTCATTAGAAATGTTTTTCTACGGTTACACAAACTATAGTTATTTGAGAATTCGTTGAACTGGACTGAGCTGGTCTGAACGTGGGACGGACGTAACGGAGGTTTTAACGACCAGAGCAACTGGAACACTCTTCAAATGAAAACTACATTTCGCAATCCGATCAATAACCGTGTGTAATTATTTCCAAAACACGATTTAGAACAGTGTCGGTAGCGAATGCGAAACACTAACAGATGTAATGGGACTATCAACTTTTACTAATGCTGCATGCTTGGTCATGCACACTCAAATTATTACTACAAAGGTACAAAAAGGATAACTTGGCAGAAAACCAGTTGTAACTGAGTGGGAACTCTTAAAGTGTGTATTTATTTCATTTACTTACAATTAGATATAAAATAGAATAAATACTAGAAGGAATACCAATCAAAACCGGGCAAAGATACAACTGAACTCCAGTAGGTTATGTGAGCTTCTGTTTAGTACAACTTGTGTTTAGTTGGTATATTGGTGTAGAGTCAAAACTGCGCACAACTAATAAATGCTAAGTTATTTCAACAGAGTCCATTGTAAAAGAAATTAATTTGACTATCTTGGTTGAAAACCCAAAGCACAGATAACAGAGTACATGTGCCCAAAGTCTAGTTATAAGTTTAACGTCAAAATGAATATGGACGCGGTAGTTGTCCTAGAAGTCGCCCCCCCCCCCCCCCCAGACTACTCGAGCCACTGCGGCGAAACACTGACCTAGTCTTGAACCGCCTCTACATTGTTCTTTTGCCCTGTTGAAATTTCAACGGCAACTCGAGTTTTTTCATCCGGACTGAGTTCGAAAGCGGTTCTGCCATATTAGGCGTCTTCAGGTCTGGCTGATACATCTTATATGATAATCTCTGCATGTCGGCTGGATGCTGGATGCTGCTTCTCAAGTGCATGTGTCATGGCGGTGCCCAGCCAGCCAAGGAAGAACATCATGGGATCACCCTCGCTTCTGGCTGGGTATAACGTGTCGAATTACGAAGCTTACACATCACATTTACATATTTAATTCAATACCCACGCTATATTTGACTCAAACGTTAATTTGATGGTTTTACCTTTATCAAATTTGCAATCCCTGCTTTAATTTTGATATTATGACACAATCTATGGCCTAGGGCAGTTATTACACGAAGAGCAATGTAGTCGTACTGCTTCAAACCAACCCCCCAAAAAGGCAGATTTATCTTTACCAGGTGGAAAGCTTCCAGGGAACAAATCAAAAGCTGGTGTTTCCCGAGCTTTGAAAGTGGGACGAACTAAAGCGCATCCTGAAAGCACTTGTCAAACCTAAACCACGTGGCTTGCAAGTGTAAGTGCATCTGTGGCTTCTCAGACGAGAGCAAATGATGCCAGTGTAGAGAGGATTTTAAACTTTATAAAGCGTGCATAATGGTATCGCCTCCAAACGCACAGACAATAAGAGTAGTTCTTATCAACTCCAATCGAAATTTTATCAAATTATATTCCTATACCACCGAGTTGAAATTATGAATGACATTCGAATTCGGTCTGCATGGAGAAGATGCCTTACGCAACTAAGTAATAAAAACGAATACGGGCATAAATTTAACATAATTGAATTATGTTCATCTCCCTTGTATAAGCAGTCACTCATGTAGCCTATTTTTAGAGCTATTTAATTGGATACGAAACGATGTTATTGTTTATGGTATTAAGTGAAATATTATTTTTCGAGCAGGTGTTATACATTATATAGGCATACAATAAATTGTACTATTATAATTATTATGCCTGGCAATGATCGTCAAGAGTCAAGAGAGACGATAGGAGTCAACTTCGGAAGTTCAACCCAGGCCCAAACAGAACAGAGAGTTGTAAGCCTACTCGGGGTTTTCTGCTCTGAAAGGGAAAAAGTGACATTAATCTACATTTTTTACTTCGTCATTTAATTGCACGTAGTCGAGGGGGGGGGGGGGGTAAAAAGCTCAATCTGTCAGGGGCAGCTCGAGCCGGTCCAGGCAGGTTCAAGGCATCAATCTTGGGATGGAGCAGGAGTTTCCCCCTTCCTTCCTCTACCGGGGAAACGTTTTACTGGGACGACCCGGAATAAACATATCCGCATGGCCAGAGTGTCCAGGTGCGCGGGATAGAAGGAACGGGTTCAAACTTGGACATGGAAGTTTGTCGTGGTCCTCACTTACGCGGGAGATCAACCAGCCAGACAAGGTATAAGTTTCAGAGCATTTCTCAGTCCAGCAGAAATCAATATTCAATTACCGGCACCAACTTTTTCTCCGCATCTTCAATGTTAGAACGAGAGACTTTTCTTCGCCGTTTGAGAGAGAGACCAAACAAACACCTATCTTTGTATGACGACATCGAAGAATCTGTGCATTTGATTGATTACGCAATCGATTAAATTATAGAATTAAATATTAAATTATTTCGAATTAAATTAAAATGTACAAAACTTTTAATATCTTTTCACAATGTTATTTTTTTAAATCAAAACAACTTATAAAACGTAGAATTGCTAAGAGTCGAAATATGCACTTTTATAACTCCAAAGTGTCACGATAGAAACTTACAACTACTTTTGTAAGTCTGAAGTAGTCTTATGGCTCCCCCCCCCCCCCCCCCCCCCCGCCCCCCCGAATATAATGTGGGACCACCACGAACTGTTCAGGATCTCATGGTCTTCAGGTTGTACTAGGTACACGCGACTGTCAAGTGTCAACCCCTTCAGTTTCACCTCTGCGCCTATACTTGGTCGGGGTGCAGGGTGGATGTGGTAGACGTTCCACCTCCTGCCCCGTAACGTGAACATCACGAAACACCATCACTCAACACAAGCCAAGCTGGACACTTTTATACGGTTTATTCAAGAGGTAAAAACAAGAGACAAGGAAATGGAAATAAACAGTTTCTATACACTTCCATCTTCCAATGAAACATGCAAGATGCCATGCACATTTCCATTTGACTATAATGATTTGCGTATGACCTTAACACAACATTAATTACGTTTGTATCCGTGAGAAATGCAATTTAAATTAAATTATCCCCAGTATCATTGGAGAAAGAGCTAATAATCTTTTTCAATCCCGTGCATAATGCGCAAGTTTATTACATAAGAGTGCAGTGCAGTATTTTCAAATGAGGTATTTCTAGAATAAACCAATGTCAGTAATTACTTTAGGGGACACGTTTCACATTGCATTGTAATCGGACATGCAAACTTCATTAGGATTGGGAATATTGATCAAATTGTGGTTTGAATTGTTCTTTTTGTAATTATTACCAATTGCATATTAATATTATCAATTACAGTGAGAGAGAACAAACTTTGTTTTGCCAATTGAAACGAACGATATTATACTATATTCGAGGAGATATTGATTGGTTGATCATGAATTGGAATTAGGGGCGTTTTGCACAACATACTAAAATAACTATATTAACTACTCAAACCTATTAATATTAAGTATAGAACATCCAATGCTATTACTAAGAAGTGAGAAATCCTCAAACTCTACGTCCCCACACTACGAAAATCAGTTATAAAATGTAATTCTCAATATTTTATGGCACAATTGGTTCAAGTTTCCATTGACAGTGCAAGAATGTTCCATGAGGAGGCTTTTAAAGCCAGGGGAAAATAGATGCAAGATTCAAGTGCTGTGGTTCAAGACCAACGTCAACGTCTATAGGTTCCATGATGTAGCTATCTCCAGGCCACGCATGAGCGACTCGAGGGTGTTAATATTAGTATTACAAATAATTCTCCCAGGAAACTCTCGAGGCCTCGCGCGTCAAACCCACAATGCGCGTTATCATTGCTATCAGAGACAGGGAGTGAGCTCGCACAAACATCGCCGTCTTCACCACCACAATGTGCTCGGCCAGGCGGTGATAACTGGAGGTGGAGTGAAACCACGTGACTGTGAGGGGGATGACGTCACGGGTTCGGGGAATGGGGATTCCCTTATATCCATTTTGTTCCAAAAAACATTTGTGTCTCTATTTTGTTGTCATACGTAATTGAAATTTTAGAAAACGTAGTCAAGTATAATGCGTATTTTATCGGTATTTGCAAAGCAAAACTTAAGTTACTTTAGAAAAAGTGGTAGATTTTGTGAATGAGTTCTGTTAATGTGTTCCAAAATTTGGGGGGCCTTTTCTCACGATAAAAGTAAAACCGAAAAGGACCTTTGATTGGCATGCGGTTTTTGTTTGCGTTTATCCCTTCATGGATACAAATAATGTTTGTGACCTTGTGGGTCAAGAGGTTGGGGCATCAACATCTCGAGGGGGAAGTTCTATCAACTAAGTAAATACACCAAACAAAACCCCGGACGGGGTAGTAAATAATTTCTGAAAAAATGAAATTTGAACGCATTTCTTTTTTCCTTCTTCGACAATCTGATGACTAAGTATTTTCGCTCCTATACTTTGGGTACTGGTACTCCCGACCCCGTTATCGTGGATCGTTCTAATTACGTATGTAGGCCCTAATAAAAGACTGGCAAATACCAGCACCACGCTCGGAGTCAAAGCTCGTATAACTGAACGCACCTCCCCAGGTGACGGGCGCTATCTGAATCACAGAGCGACACAGTGCTGAGTGGTCGCCGCCCGAGGCTAGCCCCCCCCCCTGAATACTTCCGAGCATGGATCGTTAATTAAACAGGCGCCCATCATTTAGCGTGAGTGAGGCGGGTGAAGCCACTCAGCGGCGAAGAAGGTAACGGGATGAAATGTTTCACCAATTTATCTCAGAGTTGAGTGATAAAGTTCGCAAAGCTTCTTATAAAGTGACGTCTTGAGACGGTCGGAGAGTTTGATTCGGACGGGAGAGTTTTCGACCGGAGTTGGAACTGATTTCAGAACGTTCCTTCGTTCACTTCCACTTTGACACATAGATTCTAGTTTCTTACAAATCCTCTCCTCGAAAGTCAATCCATCTTCATATATAGCAGAGCGAGACCAAGACAAAATGTGCACGCATCAGACTACTACAATGTGTCACAACTCACAATACACCGACAGTGTTGGCTCGAGCTTTAAGCGCGCGACTCTGATTCGGGAGGTCCCGGGTTCAAATCCCGTCGAGACCGGCAATCCTGACTAAGGTTTTTCCGGGGTTTTTCTCAGTTGTTAATGCGAATGCAAGGGACTGAGTCCTCTAAAACAGCCCTCGAACATCCCTTCACAATTGTCCTATCCGCAACATCCCTATAGTTAGACACCTGAAGAGGGGCATGAATTGCACCCTGGGCAGGCTTCCCACAAAAATAATGATTATTATAATGTCACAATATACACATCACAGTCCTAGTGTATATAAATCGCAATGGGAAAGTACTGATCTGTAAAAAAAAAATCTAAACCGGTGAAACCACTCACTTTTCATCCCCCCCCCCCTTGACCCATTGTTTTTGTAGACTATGCCTATTTCCGATAAAGAATGACCATTTTCTAACCAACTTAGATCAGTGGTCATAGAGGAGTTTTTCGTATTTTCACGAAACAGCTCGATCCCCATTGTGAGAGCCCCTTCTGTTTTGACACAACGCGTAGTGCGGACTCCTAGTCTCGTGTCCTCGGTCGAGAGCAGATGTCAGATTCCGAGCTCGAACCCCCGCCCTCCGGTCTAGCATCCCAGCTTGAGATTCCTGTACACGCTCCTCGCGTAACATCAAACCTGGTCTCGCATTACAAGCAGAGATTGTGTTGCAGCAGTAGACGCTGTGATAACTAGAGCACTACGAGCTCACAGTGAGGATTCTTCTCCACTGGAACTTGGGGACAAGGGCAAAATAGGCAGAGTAAAGTAAAGACCTCCCACACAGTGGCGCATCCACGGGGCCCCCCGAAATCCCAGCTCAAATATTATATTCTGCAAATCATCTAAGTTTACGCAAAAAAAGTAAACAATTCACTTATTTATTAATTGTTCTGTTTTTCGTTCAGCAAGGTCTTTTAAAATACATAAAAACCACTTCAAAAACATGTACTTTTCAAAACTTGAGAGTTTGAAGAGAGGAGTAATATCCGAATCGTTGGTCACAGTGCGTTGACCTCGGCTGCGGAGTTTTTAACAGGGATACATTAGCAGGACCGACTGCATGCGAGACTTACTCGGGAGGACCCGGGTTCAAATCCCGTCGAGACCGGCAATACTCAATGAAGGTTTTCCCGAGGTTTTCCTCAGTTGTTGATGCGAATGCAAATATGTACGACAAGGACGGCAACTACTTCTTCCTGGAGCTGAACCCCAGACTCCACGTGGAGCGTCCCTGCACGGAGATGTGTTCTTAGTACAATCCTCTTACTTTATAAGATGGATGTGGGACATCAGGGACGAACACGTCAAACAAGGGATTGAGTCCTCGACACCCGTATCCCTAGTAACCTAGTTGAAGAGGGTCACACCGGGTATAGTTCTGATGACAAGGGATTGAGTCCTCGGACATTCCCTGCCCAACACCCGTATCCCTAGTAACCTAGTTGAAGAGGGTCACACCGGGTATAGTACCCTACAGCGGGCATCCTACTACATCAGGAGGTTCTACTCTCGTTACATGACCGTGCTGACTTCCTCGGTACCGAGATATTGATTCCTTCCTACGCCGCGCGAGGCCGCGTAAGAAACCTCAGCTTGGCGGACCCGCACCACGTGACACCGCGGAGAGCGGACATTACGACAGGCAGGCAGGCAGGACAGGCAGACAGACAGACAGACAGACAGACAGACAGACAGACAGACAGACAGACAGACAGACAGACAGACAGACAGGCGGACGGACGGACGGACGGACGGACGGACAGACAGACAGACAGACAGACAGACAGACAGACAGACAGACAGACAGACAGACAGACAGGCAGACAGACAGACAGACAGACAGACAGACAGACAGACAGACAGGCAGACAGGCAGAAAGACAGGCCGGGTGATGTAGGGCCCATCACGGGAACACCACTAGGTTCTTAATCTTAGATACTTCTTTACGGGAGAGTCGGGAATCGGGATTGATGTCGTTCCATTCACTGTAGTCGAGTGCCAGTCAGGACGGGATCGACGTTTACACCACTCAACCCTCTGTCTCCCCCCCCCCCCACTCTCTCTCACCAACAAGCTACTACACACACACCTCTATATATTTCTAAAAATGAGGTATATCATTGCATGTAGGATATATACATATAATCTATATTTTCAATACTATTTTATTTTTTTTGAATATAGTGTATATTTTCTGCAATATATTTTACTTTATTCGTCTCTCTCTCTCTCTCTCTCTCTCTCTCTCTCTCTCTACACCATGCACTAAACCCTCTCCCTCCTCCTCCTCCTCTTTATCTATCTCAGGAATCTAGTCGTATAGTCGAGTGTCCTCCAGAGCTAATCGAAACTTAGACGGAGGGAGGCTCAAGAGCTTCCTCCCAAGGAAGCATAGCAGGCCTATGTATTACAGTTTTTCAACTCTTGCAGCAGCCAGCAGTATTTTATACAGTTCTTTGGGGTAATATTGTATAATGTGACATGTGAGATTGTAAAGCGACACATATAAAAGTTTACAAAGTAACACTTCTACGTGTGTTTGAAATCAGTGGAGAGCTGCTGCCATCAAATTCCAACTCGCAACCTTCTCGTGGTTTGACCCGTGAGTAAGGGAGTTTCACTCCCTGAAACTAATGGCGAGCTCTGGGTCGTCGTCGGGGAACTTTCCCCTTCCTTTTGACTACCTCCCCGACGGCGACGACATTGACAACACGGACGGATGATGACACAGACGGAGACGACCACGACGTGGGGGAACCCCTGCCCTCCCCATACGCTTGTGGCTGGTTCTGACCAGCACAGGCCTGTCCATCCCTTGTCCCCCCACGTCATCCCTTACGTCGATCCCTTCGTCTCGATTAGCCAAGTTGCATAAATATGAGACGTTAAGCAATCAATCAATCAATCAGTGGAGCGAGATAAAGCAAATGAAATCGGTAGCTGCCTTGGAATCAGAAACTGGGTTCAAGTCGCTGTACACAACACCGTGGGTCAAAACCTGTGGCTACTTCTTCGAGAATTAACCCCCGTGCAGTGACTGCATGTGCGTGTAGACTGTAGAGCACTTGCACTTGCACTTGCACTTGCACTTGCACTTGCACTTGCACTTGCACTTGCAGCAAAAGTGCTCAAAAGAATAGACTTGAAGTCATCAAAGCATGAGAGCCAGGAAAGTGTTCATACGATCAGAAAAAGCTGCTATTTTAAGTATGGTATCATTTTGGATTGATTCAAAACGAAATTTTGCAACAATAGGTGAAATTCAATGTGAAAACCTCAAATAAAAATTTAAATTGGAGTAGTTTCAAATTAAATTAAATTAGCAATTAAAGTCCAAAGCACTTTTTAAGAAATTTCACCTCATAACAACATTAGCACACCGAGTGTTCAGGGTCGGGGATGCCCGTTAGCCCGCACTCTGACAAATAGTCAGACACAGACAGTCAGACAGACAGTCAGACAGATTGTAGACGGTCCTAACGAGAAGGGAGTGTGTCTAGCCCGCGACCCGAGGTCCCTAACCCTTCAATAAATCCACTCTAGATCCCGACATCTTGTCCGTGTCACTTCCAACAAGCCACGGCGCCGCTCAGCAGACGATTCGCTCGTTTCGGGTGTTGATTCTCTCAATTTTCAAATGTCACATCTCATTTTTGGCAAAGACGGGTCATTAAATTTCTATCCACCACTCGTTTCACTTGTTAAATAAAGCGGGGTCGGCAGTGGAGATATCTGTTCGCTCGACCGACTGACACATGACATGGCCATTACGTTAAAATTAATTAGAAAAAAAGAATTTGAATGAACTATTACGTTTAAATTAATAGTTGCAAATTCTATTTTGCCAAGCTTTTCAAGGATGTTGTTACGGGACACTGTACGTTTATGAATTAAGAATGCGCAAATGTGGAAAAGTAGATGAGCTTGGCACTTTTTTTAGATCTCATTTCTTTTGAGTGTGTAAGGTTTGGCTGTAATTTTTACAAGTTTTTGTTATGTGTGGGTTGTTGTTCCGTGCGGGGAGGACATTACGTAGGGGCTGCCCAAGAATCTTTTCATCGGATCAGTTTGGGGAAGAACTTGGAAGATGCCAAGTGGCGGATCAGATACACGAATGAACACAGGCATCACGCACCTGAAGAGTTACAATATCATTGTACCGTCCGTCTATCCGTCTGTGCGAGTGTCACGTCTCACGATAAAAAACCGATCATTATCTCCGTCAGGGTGTGTGACTTCGATTTTTATTTAAAAAGTAAAAATTCATGATTTATTTTATTGAAATCAACTTTTCGATCTTGATCATATTTTTATCGATTTAAATCAACAATATCAGTGTTTCAAAACTTGTTAAGTTGGTGAGCGGATCAAATACTTTCACAAGCGTTTCAGAAAATATAATTCCATTTTTTTTTTTAGGAAAACTTTGCCTAGGCGGAGGCCTAAATCAGTTAGAACTCTTTTGTCTGTTGCTCAAAATGAAGAAAAAGTGTGTTTGATTAATCAATTAATTTTATTAAATACATCATATTTTGATTTAAATAAAAAAAAGCTGCCTGTCTCCGATTGACGCGGTTTTTGTCGACATTGGCCTTGAACAAGGATGATACCGAATGTGTATTGTGTGCCAGGGGTTGCGGGGACGAGAGTCACCTAGGGGTAACTCTACACTTGGCACTTTCCCCCCAAGTAATTCAACGCTAACCGCGGTTGTCACGCACGATGCAGAGTTCATTAGCAACAAGACTGAGTGTAGCACACGCAGCCTCGGTTCATAATCTTACGTCACCGGGATCAATGGTTTTAATTAATCTTAGTTAGCTTAACCGCATCAAGACTAATCATGATTGTATGATGGAAGAATGTCAAGGCGCAGACTGGAGGCAGGGCAGGCCGACAGCCAGACATAGCAGACGAGCAGTACTATCTCAAGTCTAAACGTACATCAATCATGTCAGTTTATTATACTAGGCCCATGTGTTCTAATTATTATAATTTTTTATAAAGTGTTTTATACCAATTATTATCAGATTAGTAGTCACAAAGTGTGTTGGGAAACAAAATAAATTAGTAAAAACAGATAATTTGCAGTTTTGTTATTCTTTAAAAATAACAAACATGGGTAAACAGTTTTCTGCAGCCACTTAGCACCTGACTTGTCGACTTTATAAAGGAAAAACCTAAGACGTTTTTAAAACACGGAACGATTGTTTTCCTAATTGATTTTTGTGACCACTGACTTTAATTAATTATTTCAAAGACGATATAAACAAAATGTGGAAGTTGAAGATTAACATTTCTTGCGTTTGAATCACATTGTCTAGTGAGGCTTATGTTTATCGATATTTTCTTCAGTCTCAACTTTCTGAAGTTCTAATTATGAACAACTTTCCACTAATCATTTCAAATTCTGACGTTTCATAAGAGTGACAACCCTTACAAACGGTTAATAGTTAACTTCCCGGCGATCTTGCACTAGAGTACACTCAACTACACTCAACTACACGCAAAACTACACCGTCGCGATGCCAACCGTGACGTAGTAGGACTAGCCTAGTCGCTGACCATGTGGGCTGGGTATAATTGAGTTGCGCCGGTGCCAGCCACTCTGGGCAGAAGCCCTTGCAAGTTAGTCGTTGATGGAGGAAGGAAACGAGCCAGTCTTATCAACGAGAACAACAAGACACTAACAACATTGAGATGTGAAATACAAGAGGTTTGGCCATACTGAGCGTCTCAAGTGCAGTACTTTCGTGCTTTACAAACCACATGCAAGGAAGTCGACGTATTTAGGTTGTTTGCAGTGCACCCTCTAATAGATAAATAAATAAATCCGTATTTAGAGTCTACCCACTCAGTCACACAACTGATTTTCAGTGGGGGACAGTAAACCAAAGTGACCAAGCCAACCCTGTAGGCCCCGACGCAATCGACGAGTGAACGATAACCAACCAAAGATCGATATTTTTAATAGGAAATATAGCAATCAGTGGTATGGACAGTGCGAACACCCGCGGATCAACGCCAGAATCAACAAGGCCGATTCAGAACAACTTTAAATTTATTATGTGCCTCGTTGCTAGGACGGCTCCAAAGTCACCGTTTACAAATTCCTAAGACAAGAACTGATGGACTTCAATCAGAGTCAGAAGTTAAAAAACTTCTGACTCTAGCAGGAATCGGTACCTGGACCTTCTGCATTGGAAGCAGGTAGGCAAACCACAAGACCAATGACCGAGCCACACTAATGTAATATATAATAATAATGTATAGGCCTAGAAAACTTAAGGAAATCCATATTTCTCGTAAATAGATAGTTTTTTTTCCAGGTACAGCAGCTTTAAATTGGATACGAACTCTGAGGAAGCACAGACAAGATCATCTTGATCGCCGGACGAAGGTGGACGAAGATTTTAGCGTTCTCGAACTGGTTTGATTGTAATTCCCAGCTTCGTCCAGTCGTTAGTCGAACACAATGATGTGATGGAGTAACAAGGATTTGAAACATTTTCTAACACGAAATATGTTGTGAAAAGAAAAGGCTCTTCCCGTTCACATCGCGAGCAATCTCCCAGGAACCGTGATCCCGCCCCACCCCCCTGGTCCTCCCGTAGAAACGACAGGAAACGTGTTCCCGCCCCACCCCCTGGTCCTAGTCCTCCCGGAGAAACGACAGGAACCGTGATCCCGCCCCACCCCCCTGGTCCTCCCGTAGAAACGACAGGAAACGAGCGGAAGGGTCGTGTTTTTCACCGACGCCTCTGGCTCAAAGCCCAGAGCTCACGCGTTATAATATGGAAATCATTTGACGTGCCGATAACACGCGTGGGTCGGTGCGTGCGTGAGTGCGTGCGCGCGTGAGAGTGCGTGAGTGCGTGAGTGTGCGTGAAGTGCGTGAGAGTGCGTGACCTCGGACGGAGTCAGAAACACGCGTGCTCAAAGCAAGGATCTCAACACAAACCGTCAGGGCTGGTAATGAGAGCATTGTTCCCGGGTGCGGAGATTTGAGTTCCAGGATATTCTGTGTTTCTACCATGTTTACACTAAAATAGCCGTCAAAACGATAAATCTGCAATTACGTTGCGCTACTTCACGCCCGAGAAAGGAAGGGAGGTTGCAACTTGCAATTATGTCGACTTGTTGCCACCTTTTCGTCTAGACGAATGCTAGGGACGTCGGGGCGCAGGCAAATATTTTATTTACTTTTAGGAGACTCCGCTACAAGTTTCTGCGTTCGGACCGAACGAACCTCCGAACCTCCTACCCACCCGAGCTCCGACGAGCGACGACCATGTCGCGAATCTCGTCTGTGTGTGTGCAACAATAGAAAGTGTACGAGTGTTAAACGTTCGTCCCACGTAACTACCTTTACCGTTCTGTATTTCAGGCGAAATTAAATACAAATTTGAGAAATTATTAAAAACTATGGGAAATGTGTTGAATATGTAAAATATACCAAATTGTTCTACACTCAATTCAATTCCCAATGGATGTTGTACCTTCTGATTCTGAAGCTCGAGTCCACCCACCGTTCACTGATTTACTTCATAAGTTCATTTCACACTTTCATTCCAGTCAGCTACTTTTAGAAAGGCTTTTCCTTCATGTTCCAAACTCCCTCAGATTGTGCTATAATCAGCTTTGTATGTCCACTCCCTAGGTGACAGTGAGAGAGCACTGTGGGAATTATGCTTATCTTACCCTCCAGGTATAAAGTCGACGAGAAATCAGAAATAAACAGATACATCTCACTCAAACGTGTGAAACGCATAAAATCTCGAGTCTCTCAACAAATAAATACTCCCTGGACCGTTCACTTCTAACTTTGCGAGCGACAAGAACGAGTGAATCGCAGTTTTCACCTCTGAATCTGGCCCCTGTGTACCCGACAACCAGCAGAGCGCCGCGCTCGCAGAACTTCGAGGAATTTTAATGCGAGCCGCAATGTGTAAAAGTTTTATACCCTCTGGTTCGCTTCGTCGCCCCCCCCCCTCTCACGACCGCCACCATTTGCATCCACTTCGCTTCACAAGCTTATAATTGTTTGTTTTGGAACGGAAATGTGACAATCCACTCGTCGTCGACTTAGCCTTGCGGTGCGGTGTGATAAAGATGACGACGTATAAGATACATACTTCCATGTATTGAGGAAGCTGTTTTCTTGAGTGGGCTATACCGGAACAGGATGTTGTAGCGCGGAGACGAAGATAGAGGAGGAAGACAGGCAGGTAGCCTACTCCCGATGAGAATGCATGAATCTACTCTCGTTATTATAGTTACAGAATAGGTTTAGATCGAGCACACGTCAATGTCGAAGAGTAGGCCCTACAATCGTGTGTGGATAAAAACTAATGGTTCTTCAGTTGTCCAGCATTTGACGACAGACGACACAGTCCATCACAAACTATAGTCGATATTCTTGGTGATGGTAAATAAAAGCTATTTGTATCTACTATGCCCAGCCCTTGATCTACTTCTGGTCGAGAGTATACAATACATACACAAAACATGTACTATATTCTCACCATTATATGGAAATCAATCCAGAGATTTAAAAAATCATCTCAGCGTGGTAACAAACCTCAGTCTCCCGATTGCCGGTCTGGTGCTTTACCCGACCCGACTTTTTAATGACTTCTGTGGTCTAATTTACTATTGTGACAACAGTCGATCGACAGCGACAAACGACAATAACAGTCGACTGAAACCGACAACTTTTAGTGAGAAGAGCAAGTGCGAAATGTCACCTCGAATTTTCGTTATACAAAATTAAATAGTATTACATGTTATGCCTGTAGACGTTGGCAGACTGCATTAAAAATGTTAAATGAGCAATTGTTGGCAATTAATACACAGATTATAAGCTACTAAAGTTGCAGTCAGATGCGTGAATATTGTCAGTTGTCACTAAAATTGTACTTCGATCGACTGTTGTCACTAGTAAATAGAACCCCCTGGATTGTTGGTGAATTATCACCATTATCTACCAAATAGGTGGGAAATGAGTGTCTTATGTGCTCTTCGAGCAACGTCCTAGACGGTCGCGCATGTTTCTGCGCATGTCTCACTCACCTGCACTTGGAACATGGTGACGGAGTCGTCCAGCATCTGTATCCTGACAGCCAGCATCTTGCCCCCCTTCTTGGGGGTGGTCGGCGGGGTCCTCGAGCCCCCGTCCACTCCCGCGGGGGTGGAGTGGGAGTGGGGGAGCTTCATGGAGCCCATGTTAGAGTGGTCGCGCTCGCCGTCCATTGCACCGGGGGAGGTTACGAGGCCGACACTGCAACAGAAGATACCACACACATTGGAATTATGTATGTTTGTTTGTTTGAGAGGTAGGGCCTACGTAGCATTTTCAAGTATCATTTTATAGAGTACTCAAACCTTCAAAAACTTGTATATGAAGTTTTCTCCAAAACATTAATTTTGAAATTATGTAAACAAATTTGAATTAATTTAAATTAAACTGGATGAAAATGTGTACACAAATTTAAGAATTTGATGGCACTATAGATAGAAATTTAACACTATAATCGCGTACCTAAAAGAATATATTATGTAGCCTACCTATATATTATATTTTATTTTATTGTTGATTTATTTATTTATGTGTATGACTGGAAAGCCAAAGCCAGGGGGAGCGCTAGCCCACTTTGGCAGTCAATCAAACATCTGTCCATGCAAATCTTAGATGTGATTGGAAATTAGATCTGGAGCGTTGTACTTGTAGCCTATACGGTGCCCACCCATGATCTAACAATATATCTTTTTTTTGCATTTTTTTTTTTTTTTTTTTTTTTCGCAATTCTTTTTTTTTATCTATCTAGATATATTGTTAGATCATGGTGCCCACCAGCCAGACAGTCTGACACACTCTGTGTACAGAGCAGCCTGACACACGTCTGACACGGTGGAGCACACGAACAAACTTGGTGTTTACAGGAGCAGACAGGAACCGGAAGGAAGACGTCGCCGGCCGTCATCTCGAGGACCATTCATAGGGCGAGACAGGACACTCAGCTCGGGCAAGACCGGCACACATACAGGACAGACAATATGGATCTACCTTGGAGGGAGGGACTCTACAATACACCTGCACCCTTCTCACTGTACAAACTTATGACATTGACACAATATGATTGTAGAACGCAAAAGTTATTAATCCTCCATCAACAGCAACATAACAGCCGCCCGCGGTGGCACATACGATCAGGGCGCTCATCGGAAGCGTACGTCTGTTTCAGGACGTGGGTTCGAATCCCGCATGAAGCATATTTTTTTGTATTCGTCCTTCATCGTCATATCATCACTCATCGTCTCAAATAGAGCAATTCTGAACTCCTTTCCCACATGCCTATGACCGCCGATTGTTGTTGCTATACTTTTGACAATCTTTTGATATTCTTTTAAAATCAAACTTTGTAAGTTGTAGGCGTACCACCTTCAGATCTATATTCTATAAACATCAACGTCAGCGTTGACATTGCCAATTGGCGAATTTATCGAACTTACAGCTACTACATTGGGTAACAAGTGTTAAGAAAAATTGTTATTGACTAATGGTATAGATTATAGAATAGAGAAGGTGTCTGTAAAAACCCCAAAAATTGTGATAGGAGATTTAGTGGAGCTTGGTCTATTAAACCTCCTGATCTGTTTTGTTTTGTTGTGTTGTTACTCTATAGTCTCTACGCTCTATACGACATACAGTGTCGATCAGTATTTCAAGTCAGTGCTGATACAACACATCACAACGTCAGTCATTGAACGTATCACAAAGTAATGACTTCTGTTGTGGGAGGAAAACACGATGACATTCTGTTTCTCCGACTACTACACATTGTTCTCTTGAGTTGGGTCCCTGGGGTTGCTCTGGTTGGTTCACAGTCTCGTCACGTCTGACGTCAGAGAGAAGAGAGAGGGTGACAAGAGAAAAACACCACGCCACGTATTGTGCCCGAACACGCAGGGTTCTGAAAACTCCAGACAATTCCTGTCGACATGTTTTGACAATTCCGTACCACAACAGAGTATAAAAATATAGTAAATAAACAATGAACACAATAATACACATCGTTGTTCCCCAATTCTCCTCCGAAAATCGTTCGATTAACGTTTGTTTTATGGGTGAATAGTCATGAATTGGTGAGAAAACAATTTAAAACATATTTTCTCAGCACAAACCATCGTCATATTAAAGAACAAAACCCTTTCTAGTTTTTTTAAAAAGTTTACTCGTAGCAAAGAGAGCACATGACTTTGGAAATATCGCGTTTTACCTTTGAGCCGAAAACCTTATACACTAATTCATGCTCGAACTATGTTTTATAATCAAACCAAGAAATCTCGTAATCCGCTTGGTGGGGGAGGGTTTAGAAATTGAAAATTAGTAGAGGGTGATATTTTAATCAATCCTCACAAAGCTTCCAATTTATGTTGCGTGTCTGTTTCTCTTCTCAACGCGCCCCCGACCGTGCCAGGTTGCTGCTACAGTAGAGAGCGCCGTCATCACATCCTGGCACCTCCCAAGTCCAACCTGTGGCGGCGACACCGACAGAGCGAGAGTACTCGTCGGCATCCAACACAGGGGCTGATGAGCCATTAGCCCAACATTATCACGGAGCTGTAGAGGGAGGGTCTCAACACGTGTCTCCCACAGAGAGGTGCAGCTTCGTTTGATCATCCAGCACCGCTGAAGTCGTCCGCCGGGGACCTCTATGACTGGCGCTTCACGTTCTTGTAATATATAACCTTCACACTGGACGCCTTTCAATCTTCTACTTCAGAGACAAAAGGGTTTGAATTAAACCTGGATTATTTATTTATTCATCGTAGGAACAAACAGTATCATCATGTTGTAAACTGATTAAAAATTAGGAACATCTTCACTACCGACTGTTGTGCGTTGTGGTATTTTGCCTCTTGGTTCGTTAATTGGAGTTGGACAGGACCAGAAAACTTGAGAAACTTCAGAAAGTATAAAAGTGTTTAAAGAAGTGTTGTACAAGGCTTGGCACGTGGGTCTACGCTAACTGCAATTTGGAGTTGGACGATGATCACTTTTGCGAAAAGTCTCTCGTGCAATATTGAGAAATTCGAGACGATGATTTATTGATGGTGATAGATGAGGGTGAACGGGAATTATTACAAATAACCCCTGCCTTATGAGGAATTCGAACCCACGTCCTCCCTAGTGCACACGCTTCGGACCTCCTACACCAAACGTGTGAGCCTCCGCGGACCAAGGATATCTCTGTGTGGATCATGACCGCGGACGACAATAATTTCAAAGAGAGAGAATGACATTGGCTTTGTAATGTGAGAGTAATATAATATTAGAACATGGCTTCCGCTAATTTCCCCCATTCTTTCATTTCTCTCCTCATCCTCTAAAAGTGACGCTGCGGTGGCTAATAATAGTCGCCGTGGTGTTGCCTACTTGAACGTGACAGCTACTGACGCGGAACAGTTTAACCCTAGAGAAGTGACACTGGCACTGACAGGGAACACAGCGGGTCGAGACTGACAAGTCTTGAGAGTTTCACACTCTCGGTTCAGTTCTGTTCGTTTGTGTGTACTATAATTTGTTCGCACCAAAACACAAACACACATTATGTTTCCCCTCTTTATGCTAAACAACGCAGGACGGAATCCGCCCTAAACTCCCCGTATTAGTATCCGGGCTACACGTGAGACTCCCTCGTATTCCTCCCTGCAGAGTCGGGGGTGAAGTTACGACGACATTATACAACGTGTCCTCAGGTGGGGTTCAAACCAAGACCGTCGGGTTCTACGGAGGACCGGGCCCGACCAACAGGGAGCATGATGGGGGAGAGAGAGCCCCCCCATGTAATCTCCATGTAATTATATGTAGGTAGGCACCATAAAGGAAAACATGCACACTGAGCGAGAAGAAGAATGCAGAAATAACCGTCGATCTTTATGGTAATTTATCCCGCGTTCAAAATGGTGGAGGCGCCGGGACATGAGCTCTACTTCTACCCACTCACATCACATCACACCACTCATCATCGTCTCGAATAACAATATTGCAATAATAGAAACAAACGTTCATCAACAAAAATCAATCAAAGAAATCAACACAAGTCCTGGCATTCAGCGCAGAACCTCAGACTGGACAAATGGAGTAAAACGTGGAACTCGCGAACCGTGGCCGGTCTATACTTTAGTGTAACGAGCTCTCTGATATAAACCAGGAATGATCGGCGATAAATCACCAATCAGCCCCTCGGATTACGAGGGCTTATCCGGGGGGGGGGGGGGTGAATTAATCGACGCCCGGCTCGTGAACACTGCCTCCTAGATGTTCGTCGTGGCTAGCACTGCCTCCTATAGTCGTGGCTCCTCCACGCTCAACATCTAGCAGGCAGTGCACAATAGACTGGAAACTACAAGGGCAGGGAGGGAGTTTTATAGACTCTTTTATGCAGGGCTCAGACGGGGGCACTTTTAACCTCTTGATTTCACAAATAAATTTAACTAGGAAGCTTCGCAAACGCATTTTCAGGCGCGTTGTTGGATGAGCGTAATTTTTTAAAAAAAAAACGCGTTAAATCGTGATTTTTAGAAGAAATAATTATGCGATTGCGCTTAAATTTCACACGAATATATTAATTCGTAAAATTAAGGTTCTGCGAAAAAAATCATTACAATCGGAAAAAGCATGTAGGTGTTATAGGTGGAAGATTTTTTTTTAAATCGAAAAAATCATAAAATTGCTATTTTCACGAGAAATAATTTTTCGATTGCGCTCAAATTTAAAAAGAATACATATTAATTCATAAAATTAAGGTTCTGTGAAAAAATCATTACAATCGGATAAAGCATGTAGGTGTTGTAAGTCGCAGAAATTTTTAAAAAATCCAAAAAATCGTAAAATTGCGATTTTCATGAGAAATAATTTTTCGATGGCGCTCAAAAACGTGGCAGTTCAGAGATTTCGAAGGCCTCCAGAAAATTTCATCGCAATTGGAGTATCGGTTTAGCCGGAATCGTGTTAACAAACAGACAAAAATACAAACAGAAAAAAAAAACATTCCGGATTTTTTTCTCCAGTGTAATGAAATGGAATCTTCGCTTCGCTCATCCAAAAATTTAAGACGGTTATAGAAGGATTTAAGTTTATTTAGTTTGAAGTCGTCGTCATTCACCATTCATAATATTTGCTTACTTTGTAAAAGACCGTTCTGATGCCAAAAAAGAGACCATTTGCAGAAGAAGAAGAATTGTATTGGAATGTGAAAATGTTTTAAGTAGACATGCGTATATAAAAAAAAAAACTATTAGAGTTTCAATTTATTGGGGTTTGGGGGTGAAAATTTAGAGTTAAAGAATGTAAGTGAAATTCGCGTCAAAGCTCAGTGCTCACTCTAGGTTCAGTAAGTAAGTTTGTCCTGATGCTATGTTGCATACAGAGTTTTCCACTATGCACTCTTGTTGTAAATACGCTTTTATAACTTCAACATATTCTAAAAGTTTGTTTCAACTTTTCAAGGAGAATAATAAAACTATAACGAAGTCCAACAAAACTTGGTTTCCACTTATTTTACGTAATGATGATTAAAACAGTTATTAATACTGCTGAGTATAAGAAAACGCTGCAGCAAAGAACGTGATACGTTTCTTGCAGCTAAATTCAACGAAACTAGTCTGAAAGTAATTAGAGAATGAAGCGGCAGAAGTAATTAATGTCGAGTACGTTCAGAGAAGAATGCTCTCAATTCATTGATTGGTGTAATTGTGGTAATATACGTCTCGTTTACTGGTTGAGGTAATCAAGACGTCAGACGAAGAGGAATGAGAGGTATGTGACGATGATGAAACTATATCGTGGAGCGAGCCACGCGGCAGACCCAGCCACAGGCGACACCCATGCTCAGGTCATACTGAGGCCAGACCCATGCGGGCAGACCCAGCCACAGGAGAGATGAGGGGAGGGGGATTTCTTATGACGTTTTTGTCTTTGTCATAGTTCATATACCGTCGTTGTATTAGTAGTCGTCGTCGGGTGGAGGGAGAGGGTAGGGGCCCCGACGACGACTGACAGTGCTCGCTCACGAGTCACAGGGGAAAGCTGACGTTTGCGAGATGGGCATTGCCTCTTTTCTTGCTTTGTACGATCATCTCTGGGTCAACATTTACCGCGCGTCCGGACGGGAGAAGCCAGACCTCGCCGCTAGTTTTGGGGCCACAGTTTTGAGTTTGGTTGGCGTTGATGGGTCCAGTTCAACGAATATCTCGGCTATGAGATACAAGAAACCGAGTCCACTCAAGTGTTCTGACACTTGCACCTGTATCTCCAACCTATCTGCAACTTGGTGCTGCGAGCGACCCTGATTCTTGTCAAGCACCGAGGTCTGAGTCCGACGTCAGAAGGAGGCGCCTACTATGCACATCTGCCTCCATCTTGAGAGTGCCTGTTAGTGCCTACTATGCACATCTGCCTCCATCTTGAGAGTGCCTGTTAGTGCCTACTATGCACATCTGCCTCCATCTTGAGAGTGCCTGTTAGTGCCTACTATGCACATCTGCCTCCATCTTGAGAGTGCCTCGCCACATCCGAGACTGCATCAATCAACCCCCCTCGTGAATTAGGTCAATCCCTCTCGGGCGTCGCTAATGAGAGCGAGACTAAACAAAAGAACGGCTGACTAATAGCCGGGGGGGGGGGGGCACTTTATTGCAGGCTCACCGTGCATTGTCAGCGAGAAAACATTGTCTTTCAGAACGAGGGCTTCGTCGTCGTCCTCATCGTGTAGTAGGGGGTCCTGCCTGGCTAACGGTCTCGGGGCACGACATCCCTGGACGTTCACCGGCTGTGATGTGAGGCGACTGAGCTTGTAGGGCACATACAGGTGGGATTCTCAAAACCAGCTATGTTGACAACATTACTTACTTGATAATTTCTTCATTGTTGATTACATTTTTTGCATTGTTATTCCATAGCAACAGCAAATATGAACGAATAATTTTTAATATTTGGACAGACCCTATACGTCAAAGGAAAGTCGAATTCTGTCAGCCCAAAAAATGTGGATAATGGTGTAATTCCTATTATTTAAACATGCAATTTCACTAAGTTTGAAAGTAAGTTCATGCCTACATAATAGGCAATCTTATTTAGTATTTTCGCTACTAAGCTCCAAGGACGTGCAAGTATACCTCCCTCATTAGCTATGAAACTTTGCAATCTACGCCCAGCATAACTTCCGAACTCAACACCGGGTTTGGGATAAGGAGCAGGAAACTTTATCGCCACACGGCTTAGGTTTCACCCGATAAGACTTACATGAAAACTTAATTTGATTAGGCTACACGCACGTGACCCCCCGTGGAAAACCTAGAGCTAAGAATGAAATCAAACTATTCTGGAACGATCATGCAACAAGTTTCATTCTGTGAACTCTCGTATAAATTACCTTGATCTTGTCCATCCCCTGCGCATTTCAACATGTTATTTTAGTAGGTAACTTTTACAAAATGTAGGCCTAGGCCTACTAATTCAATACAAATCATATTTTTTACTATTTAAATCAATAACATTCATATATTTCTCAATTAATTCATCAGTCCATGTGTGAAATAGTATATGGATACCAATCCAGAAATTAAAAAATCCGTCTACAGCGGGATATCAAACGCCGGTCTCCCAAATGCCGGCCGGGTGCTATCCCTAAGCTATGTTAAGAAGTTATGAAGCCATGAAGTTGACCGTCTCGGTAGCTTAGGTGTAAAGCACCCGACCGGCAATGAGGAGACCGGGGTTCGATACCCCGCTGAGATGGGTTTTTAATCTGGAATTGTTTGCCCAGGGTGCAATTCATGCCTCTCTTCAAGTGTCTTACCAGGTATGTTGCGGATAGAACAATTATCAAGGGATGACCGAGGGCTGTTTTTAAAGAGGACTCACACTTGCATTAACGACTAAAGGAAAACCTCGGAAAAAACCTAGTCAGGATTGCCGGTCTCAACGGGATTTGAACCTGAGACCTACCGAATCAGAGTATAGTGTCACATAAATGTTTATGCATTTCTAAATACTTTTAGATTGAATTATCATTGGATTCTAGTATAACGCTATCCCACACATAACAAAAACTTGTAAAAATACAGCCAAACCTTACACACTCAAAAGAAATGAGATCTAAAAAAAGGGCCAAGCTCATCTACCCTTCCACATTTGCGCATTCTTAATTCATAAACGTACAGTGTCCCGTAACAACATCCTTGAAAAGCTTGGCAAAATAGAATTTGCAACTATTAATTTAAACGTAATAGTTCATCCAAATTCTTTTTTTTCTAATTAATTTTAACGTAATGGTCATGGTAATGGTCCTTAAAATATAATAATTTTATCAAAGTCGATTTAATTGCTATGGTATTACCAATTAACAATAGAATGAAAAAATATAGTGGTTCAAAGACTTGCTTTTTGTAAACAATGTAGGCGATTATTGTCAAGTAACTATAGTTTTGTTGATTGTATGCCTGAAAAAGGCTTGTTTTAAAACTTTTATTTGGAAGCCTTCCAGCAATTTTTTTTTACTTTTTATTCAAAAGGAATTACATCACTATTACCCTAATGTCCATGTAAAATATGAATGTTGTAGCCCCACTCGTTTGGTCAGAATCGCTGGCCAATTGAAACTGACGAATTAGATAGTAGTAGTAGCCAGTAGTAACTAACATCCTTAAAGTGATTTTGAGCATGTTTCAAGCCATATTTTCACCAAGAAGGAATGCTCGTACCCCAACCAAATTTGGCATGTGTTGTCGGGTACCTAAATCCCCATGATTTTGATAGTTTTCAAGTTAACATCACGTTTCATGACGGCTGGGTGACACCTCGAAATCACCCCAACTCAGCTTGCTGTATAAGGTGCCAGAGTGTGTAGCGCACCGCGGCTTGGCTGCGGCGCCCTAACGGGCACCTAGATCATAGTCCAGAATTTGTCCATTTTGTTACCGGTATAAAAAGTTATCAAGTGAAAGTATTTAGCAAACAAAAACGTTACTCTGATGTTATTTATACACTGGGAAAAAGCATTTCTCTTCTTCTATCGTCAATTTCCTCTATATAAAAAAGTCAGACTTATCTTTGCCATTTCCGATAAAAATCTATTCCTCGCTTTTCAATTTCGTCAAGAAACCAATCATACGAACAATGCGAAGCTCGGGCTCTGAAGGCAAATAGACACAATGGAATTTCCTTGATTAAAACTTCTATGTTGTATGCAGAAAGTCGATACTGCAACTACACGTAATGACTTGCGAAATGGAAATGCCAGCGATTTTAACAGTTTTATGGCCCTTTTTGCCTGAAGGAAAATGAATGGAAAACATAAAATTGGTTTTAAAATTCCAGAAGGAACCGTGCCAACAGATCGAGCATTATTTTCATGTTCTATAATGAATGTAGATTGATTCTGAATCTAGCCAAAGTATATTTATTTATGATGTTTTATGATTGTTTATAATAGTCAGTGTTTGGAATCAAAAAGCAAGTGCGCCTTTACTTCATGTGGAGCCACAAACACTACCCATAGAGTAGTGACCATGAGACTATGAGTGTCTGTCTTCTTACGCAGAATTTGCAAAACGGCACAACAAAATTAAAAATATAATTTTCACTTGTGTTAATTTAAAATCAAGTGATTGATTGCTCATTTTTTTAAGTAAACATTGTTAATTTTAATCACTTAAAATCCTATTTCATTTTAAACACTTTAAGAATAGATTTTTTTTAAATTATAATCACTCACCCTGAATCTAACCCTAAACAAATTTCGTAACCGAAAGCATTAGACTTGCCACCAACAATAAGAATATAAAATTAATTTCCAGCTGTATAAAAAAAATTCGCTAAAAAGAATGCTATCTAGAAAAGAACTCTAGCTTCGTACCATCATCAATTTTAAGAAATAAATAAGCAGCAAAGTAAACAAACATAATTTAAAACGTTTTCTAAAACGGGATGTGTGTAATAAGGTAAAACCTCCTGAGCGTCCTGAAGTGTGTGATGATAACCCTCGGTATCAACTCGTCGTACACGGTAAAAACTAGAGAGAGAAGATGGTGGGGAGATAATTTACGACATTATGTGAAGCTTATGTTTCATCACGGTTTGCGTCAACTCGTTGTCTTGTATGCAAATACTCTGATCGTGACAACAATAGGAGGAGAGAGAGAGAGAGAGAGTTGGATACGAAGACAGGCGGTACTGTGATATACTAGCCATTGACTAGAGCTGCAAGTTGAATGATTTCTTAATCGGGAAGTCGATAAATTATAAATCTAATAGGTTATGAGAAGGAGGTGTCCTACAGAGAATGATTAGAATTTGGTGAATAGGGTAGGAAAGTGTGACTGTCCTCGACTATGTCCGTACGTCCTTGTGGAAGAATGAAGCGTCAGTGTGTAGCCTACGTTATAGGGAATTTCCTGCAAATTTAAGTAGGCCCTATAATAAATACCTATTTGGCCCGGAACTCAAATTTATCAGTATCACCAACCAACTATCTACAAATGAATAGGCCCTACTGAATAGGCCTACCAATGGTAAATCATCTCTATTTTGTAAAAAATATTAAATTAATGCAATGTATTGTAATTCCGCTGAAGGGCCCAAGTATGTGAATCCAGCCGCGCCAGTTTCTTCCTCGGCGTTTGCTCCGGGATCTCGGGCCACGTGACGTGTTTGAATCAGGTGGATCTCTTCACCTGCTAGCACGAGGCGAGGTGGGGACTGCGCTGATACCCTCGGGTTTACAAGTGATGACACGATTAGCCCACCGCCTTCCTGACACGATCACAGCTACCACCCCTTCATATACATCTGCCACCACTTTTAAGAAGTAAAGGTTCATTTGGTATAATGTGAAAAACTAATATTCTGTTTATGTTATACCTAATGATAAAGTTAAGGGCAAACATCTGCACAGGTTGCAAAACACAATCTTAACTCTAAATCATGTTTTTGTTTGTATTCACAAGTTGCAAAAAAAATTGTGCTGCATTTTTCATCAAGGTTGCCTTAAAGACACAGACAATTCCTTTAGGCCTACATGAACAATTGCATATTTGTACATAATAAACATTCTATATACGTAACTAAACTTGATCATACATTATGAAGTGGTGTTAAATGGAGTGTGAAGTAGCAAATGTGCAAAATAAAACGATTGTTTTTTAATATGTTCTAACAAAATATTCACAATGAATATATTTATTATTTTTTCACAAGTCTTTCATAAAATATATGTAACGTTGCTTAAATTAAAACGTTTAAACACGATTAACATCGCCATTTAAACGGTAACTCGATGAAACGATTGATCCCTCACCTTCAATAGCTACTCATGGTTGAGTAAAGAAAGCTGAGGCAGCTCCGACTGCGAGGCCACGTTAGATAGTATTGTGTGACTAATTGCAAAGCATATTCGTCGCAATAAAAAGACGAAGACAATTACTCGTCGTCTGTACATGTCCTTCGTGGTTTTCTGTTTGTTTTTCAGGATGACGTAGGTGATATCATCAGCTGAGCACAACAGCTAGTTATCCCACGGGGAGGTGGTGGTTCAATATCGGTGATGGATGTAGGGGCGTCAGGTCCCAGTACACCAGAGCAAGACGTAAGGTGTCTCTGCTTCTAGAGCCACTCTCCGACTATGACGCTCAAACACCCCCGAGCCCCGCGACTCTCATTAGGAAGGTCCCGGGCTCAAATCCAGCCGAGACCGGCAATCCTGACAGTTTTTCCGAGGTTCTCCATATAATACAAGGATTGAGTCCTCTTAAACAGCACTGAACATCCTTCACAATGTCCAACACCAATATGCCTCTGAGTAAGACACCTGGGAGCATACATTGCACCCTGGGAAGGCTCCCGACGAAAAATCCATAACAATTATTAGACCTAAACATAAAACTGTTATCTACGATGAACTACCGACGTTGTACTTATGAACTAGGCCCACAGTACATTATTTTGTGTACATCACGTATTTGTATTTCCGGCGGTATTACCGAAATCAACGGTACCATCACCAGCCACCATGCAGCGCAAGGACGCTGTCCATCACCCAACTTGGCACACATCTGATTTTAGTGTAGGTGCTTCGCACCAGGACTAGACATACCAGGGGAGAGGCTTCGAGCCCACGACCATTCCCCAAAACAGACGGACGGATATTGTATTATTGACATTGGTAAATCAGTTTTTATATCTCAATTCAATGTACTGGTACTTAGAGTTAGTATAATAATCACTCATCAAAACAACAATGTCAAGTAGGTACGTTTAAAAACTATTTCCGGATCCGTACAAAGAAAGTCTTTTAGAGTCTGTTGGTATGACAAATCTTGGCACCCTCATATTGACTGGTGGTGAAACCTCCAGCGAGAGGGGTGCGTGCTAGTGGCGTGCCACTTCCCTCGGTGTGATTGGCCTGTACGAGTACAAGTAAGCAGTGTGAGAATATGCAGATAAGAGATAACCAAATCAATGCTGACAGCGTGATCCGAGCGTTTGCCAACTACAAACTTAAAACATATGAAAAGAAAAGCGAAAAACAGTTCGCTTCACAATTCTTATAAAGTGTTTATCCAAGTCGTAAACGGGAAAGTTCTACAACAAACCCTCAAATGAAACTTGGAAGGAAACTGGATAAAATAAATCAAGAGTTTTTTCAAACAGAAGTTGTTGAAACCCGAGTAAAACTGGCGGCGGATAGAGAGACGACCTGGGCTCCATTACATCCAGTTCTCCTGTACGAGACAGGACAGACAGGGCACTCTCGTCCAGTTTACTGTGATCACAGATTCGATGCTAATTCTTTGAATAATTGTATGATAATCAGAGTAACAATTGGTTGAGTGGAGATCGAAACTTAAAAAGCGACGCCTTAGCTATCGTTCTGTAATAACATGGGAGCGGTCATCCGGCTAAGATGTGTCTTGGCTTCGACCACTATGCTCACCCAATAAATATAGCAAACTTGAATCCGTGGGCATATTCGTGCAGTATTTATATAGTTGCATAGCATATTGATTTGCGGGTATAACGAAGGGAAAAATATGTCTAAAGGTTTGTGGTTTGCAGAGGTGGTCATAGGGTTAGCCTAGAAATAAAGTTAAAAAAAACTGGTGAGAAGTGATAAAAGGGTAAATGCACCGACAGTGATGGGCTACTCTACTACAAGACCCAGTGACCTTGGAGTGATGTATGACCTTGGAGTGACCAGTGATGTGTAACCACAGCCGTCTCGATGTCTTTACACCAGTCCAGACGGCCGTGGTGTAAGTGTAACCAGACAGAGGGCGGTGGACCAGGACCTGAGAAATATGACACCCGACCCGAGTCACAGGGAGCCAGTTCGAGGCCCTGTCTGGGCACTCTTGCCCCTCTTGAGGCACAGACCAACTTTGATCATCTCCCAACTTAGATCAGCTGCGGACATAACCCTCCCGTCTTTGTTCTTGGATGGACGGAACACGACAGTAGGATGGACAGACAGTGGAACATGTTTTTAGTATGCGTGGGATCTCTTTACTTAACTTAAGTTTCATTGCAAAATCGTTTTTGTTAAATTAAGATAATTTTTATAAAGTAGAACAATTTGCTATGGTAATTAGAATGTCAAATATCGTAGGCGCGAAGATTGCTTTATGAACGCATTGTAAGTGATTGATGTCAAGTTTCTATAGTTACTTGTTAATTATTGTTATACCCTCAAAAAACTCATATCAAAACCTTTATTTCTATGGATTCTGGACAACTTTCTCAACTTTTTCTTTCAAAAAGCAATACATCACCATAACCTTAACGTCCATGTAAAATATGAACGTTGTAGCCCAACCGTTTGGTCAGAATCGGCCCAAATGTCACGAAAATATAGCGCTAAAAATCGGAAAAAATCGTTAAAGTACGATATTCACGAGAAATATTTATTCGATTGTACCCAAAAACGTAGCAGGTCTAAGTTCAGAGATTTCGAAAGTCCCCTCCAATTTTCATCAAGATCGCATATGCCGTTTGCCCGATCAAACAGAAGAAAAAAAGAAAAAACAACAACATTGGAGCTAAATTTTTTGGGGATCCGTGAAGTTTAAGTCTTCGCTTCGCTCATCCAATAATAATGTATTATTCAAACTTTTACAAACATTTGATTGAAAGTGTGTGATGTTACAACAGATGTAGGACTACAAATGCTAAACAAATAAAATGCAAAATTCTCAATCAAAAGGGGCTGTTTTTGAACCTATTGCAATGTTAAAACCTATTCAGGCACGCACGCCCCCGCCCCTGATGCAATGCCAGTTCAATAACCTCATAGCACCCAAGACCCTCTAAATTATAATTACACTGTTTATCACCTATCCCGGCCCACCCACCTACACCAGGGGTCTCTGCGAGTCCGGTTTATTTGGTGCGTTCACTTCTACATTTATGTGCTTTTAATCATGACAAATGAGCTCTTCAAATTTAACACTTCATTTAGCAAGAAATCCCCAAGGAACCAAACACTAACTTCGCAACAGCTGTTGCAAGCCGGCCGTACTAAAACCCAATCCATCCATCGCAGTTTTATGGAAATAATTCGTGCAAAGCTCAAAGTTGTGACGGCGACCAAACTGGGAACCGTGTGGCGGGAGGAAATGCGATTATCCCGCGATGAAACGTTCTATTTTGTTTGAATCAGCGATTCGATTACACGTCACGGTTCACACATTGAGGTCAAGCCGCCCCTAGCTTCTCACGGCCACTCGGGCAATTACCACACGCGATTCACTCCCAAATCAACTTCGGACAAAGTTAACTAAAACCGATTAGTCGTGAATATGTATCAGCAAAAAAGATGTCACGATTTCCAATTCTGCATTTAATTAAACCGGGAAATGGATAAAATTGGGCCGCTTGGCAAAACATGAAACATCGATGACGGATGATGAACTGGAATTTGAAATTAAAGCGACGGAAATGAGAACGAAAGTGATGGAACAACTTGGAAATTGTCGGAGCAATCGCACGTAACAATAGCAAGATGGGTTAATAAATTAGGTAAGGCAATTGATTTGAGGAACGGCCATGTTGCAAGTTCGGAAACACTGTATTGTATTCACTTGTGGGACACCCGTCCCGTTGACGATAAACAATCAATCAATCAAAGTCATGAGATAACAAGTATAAATATTTAACCGGGTTTGTTCACAAGTCACAAAAATAAAAATAATAGTTTCCCACTGAAAATCAGTTGTGTGACAGACTCGAATAATGAAAGTATTTGTTATATTTTGGCATGGATAATACAATGTGGATAATGCAACAATTCAAAACAGCAATGCGCACTGAGGAAAAATACAAGAGGGCCCGGCATCTTTGGACAATCACATTCCTAGCAAACCATACAAAAATGTTGATTAAGTAACTGGCAATTAGCTTAGTTTATTTGTTTGAAGGGTGAGCTTGTTTGTAGTTTGCGTCTGTCGGTGTGACTGCCAGCCAGCACAGTAAGCGGTGCCTTCACAGTACAGTGGAATGCTTCAACATTTCATCTGAGGCGCGAGGAATTCACATTGAACAACTTGAAACACCGCCGACCACAGCCCGGGAGTCTAGTTCCGGGTCCTTTCAATGCAAGAAACTGAAAGAACGTGTAAACAAGCCGACCGGCTAGTCTGGAACGAGGTTGCCCCCTGTGAACGAGCCTCAATTGAATCGTTTTGTTCTAGAATTCAGTCGGCTCAAACGAGGGAGAGAAAATAAAGTGAACTTTCAAGAATAAGGTTTGGGTGCGGGCGCTCAGCTCTTTTCGAATTACACGGAGGAACATCAGCATTGCCTTGTTCTGTTTTCACCCGACGTCACAACAAAAACTTATTTCTTGGTCATGGCCCCTTTCCATTCAAGTGTCGGGTTTTATCGTGCAAGGCCTCAAAGTGCAGAAAAATGTAAATTTTAAGTCGATATTTACAAATTTCGAGTGACCGAACGGGACCAAAATTAAACGAGAAAAAAAACAAATCAAATTCGAGGAAAGACACAACTTTTCTGAGTATACACAAATATATCTTGATCGATTAAAAAAAGCCATCAAAGTTCAACTCGCAACCTTCTCGTGGTTTGGCCCGTGAGTAGGAGTTTCACTCCCTGAAACTAATGGCGAGCTCTGGGTCGTCGTCGAGGAACTTCCCCCTTCCCTTTGACTACCTCCCCGACGGCGACGACAATGGCAACAAGGACGGATGATGACACAGACGAAGACGACCACGGCGTGGGGGAACCCCTGCCCAACCACCCACAACCAGCCACAAGCGAATGGGGAGGGCAGGGGTTCCCCCACGCCGTGGTCGTCTTCGTCTGTGTCATCGTCCGTGCGTGTTGTCATTGTCGTCGCCGTCGAGGAGGTAGTCAAAGGGAGGGGAAACTTCCCCGACGACGACCCAGAGCTCGCCATTAGTTTTAGGGAGTGAAACTCCCCTAATCACGGGCCAAACCACAAGAAGGTAGAGAGGTGGCAAGATAACAGTGCTGCAGCATCGTAACGCCTATGACAGCGACAATCCTCCACAGGAGCAACACTCCGGCAATACAATCAAGTGGTCGGTCAGTGGGTTATTGAGATGACCTAAATATGTGGTTGGTATTTATTGCTCAAGACACTCACTCACTCACTCATCTGATCGGGGACCATTGACAAGACAAGTCACGTGACGAGGACTGTGACGCAACAAATGTAAACACGTCTTGTCACTTATCGACAAAAACAAACAAAAACTGAGAACAACAAAATTTAAAACTGCACTTAAAAATAATTAACAATAACTGCAGTTTATTTATTTGTTTGAAATTATATTAATTGGATGAGCGAAGCGAAGACTTCAATTTCACCGACCCCCCAAAAAATTTAGCTCGGGTGTTTTTTTTTTTTCCCCCGTCTGTTTGTTCGCTCTCTACCGGGCAAACGGCATATCCGATCTTGATGAAAATTGGAGGGGACCTTCGAAATCTCTGAACTTAGACTTGCTTCGTTTTTGGGTACAATCGAAGAAATATTTCTCATGAATATCGTACTTTTACGATTTTTTTCGATTTTTAGTGCGATATTTTCGTGACATTTGGGCCGATTCTGACCAAACAAGTGGGGCTACAACGTTCATATTTCACATGGACATTAAGGTAATGGTGATGTATTGCTTTCTGAAAGAAAAAGTTAAAAAGTTAGCCAGAATCTATAGAAATAAAGCTTTTAATATAAGTTTTTGATTTTTTGTACGATATTTTCGTGCCATTTGGGCCAATTCTGACTGAATGCAAGGGATGAGTCCTTTTAAACAGCCCTCGGAGTCGGACATCCCTTCACAATTGTTGCCTTACTCCGATATAGGCCTAGGCCCTACAAGAGCTGGGCATGCATTGCATTGCACCCTGGGCAGCTTCCTACGATTTTTTTAAATTATTATTATTATGTTCATTTATTTTACGTAGATCCTATTCAGTTAGGCCTACAAACACTTATTTACAAAGGAGGACAACAAATAAAACTTATATAATTGCGTGTGGAATCGTGTCCAGCTTGATTGAACGGTGTTTCCTACCGGACTCGCTGTCACACACCAGGCTTTCTTTGTGTTCTTTGCCCTTGTACTGGAGTATCCAGTAGCGTATCCAAAGGGGGGACAACCACCCCTCTCCCTTTTGCCAAAAAAAAGTGTGAAAGTGCACTTTAACGATTCAATTGAGAATATAGAATAACTGTTTTATCGCAATACTAAAGGCAATTTATACTATCTGACCAAAAGAGGATTTTCGTACGGTCGATAAAATGAACGCACAGATTTTCACCAAAATGACCTCGAAGGAGAAGTTTTTCCGGTCTCTAGACCAAGGCCTACTTGGCCTTAGGTATATCTATGAATTAATTAGTAAAACCTCCCCTTTATGAATTCCTGGATACGCCACTGGTAGGCCTATCTGTATTTTTTATTGATCCCGTGTTTCTTCTGACCACCTAACCTAAGTCACTGGGTTTGGTAATTTATGTCTCGTCTCAGAACCACCCCCTGCATCCTGCTCGCACTCAGCTTCCTACCACTTGGTCACTTTTGTTTCGCAGGGGTTTCTCCCGAGCGAACTTCATGATGTGTCCCCTGTCAGGCGCCTGTTAGTGCTCAAGCTGTTTCTTGGCTTCTGCATGCTTGACATACTAGCCACAAGTAAACACACCCTAGTACACTAATTACAACTAGTTGTTCAGTTGTTGTAGCCTTGGTGATCAACGGTGTGACTGGGTGTTTAACATTCTGAAGTGGGGGGGATATTCCCCCACCCCCTTCCTACGCCCCTGTCTCCCATGGTAGAACTCTGTTACTCTAGTCAGGTATTTAGCAAATGAAAAGTATGTACCGGTATGTACTATGTAGGGTATCAAATCCTTCTGTTACGCAGGTCTCTCATGGCCATGCAGCACCGGCTGGGTTCATCTGTCGTAACAGTAGCACCCAACATAATGCATTCCATGGCCACTTGGAGTTGGATGCAGCAAGTGGGGGACATACCTAACCTCAATGACTTGATGTTTGTGCAAGAACTCATTATCATGTCGGACAAGTCCAGTACTAGAGGCGGCGAATTCCTCCTTCGTTGATTGAAGTTTGTCTAGAGTTGCAATGCTGCAGGATGCGGGTCTACAACTGCTGGCAATGACATGGTAGCTGGTAAGCGACTGTCGCTCAAGCGTAAGACTGATGCGGGAGGTCCCGAGTTCGAATCTCGTCGAGACCGGCAATCGTGACTGAAAGTTATTCCCGAGGATTTCCTCAGGATGCACACAGCCCTCGGGTATTCCTTTCCTAAACCCTTATAGCGGCCCTAGCTGTCACCTAAGAATAGGGTAAATCTCATGAGTACCCTACAACGGGCATCATGCAGTTTTGTTTTTTTGCAGGGTATAAGACTACGAACTAGGAACTACGATTTAGAGGCTCAACTCGATGCTATAGGAATAGGATACGAGTCTGGTGTGGCTAGTGGCGTATCCAAAGGTGGGGTGGGCAAAATAAAAGTGTGCAAGTGCACTTTAACGTTTCAATGGAGAATATAGAATAATTGTTTTATCGCAATTTAAGGCAAATTACCATCTAACTAAAAGAGGATTTTAATAGGCTTACATATACAAAGTTGGTGATGCTTTAAAACGTACAGATTTTCACCAAAATGACATTGAAGGAGAATTTTTTCCGGGGGGACCCCGGATCCCCCACTTAGCCTTCGGTACATCTATAAATTAATTGGTTAACCCCCCCCCCTTATAAATTCCTTTCCTGGATACGCCACTGGGTGTGGCCATGCTATAGGAATAGGATACGAGGGTATCGTGTGATAATAATTATTTATCAACGTCGGGCAGCTTTCTCAAGTGAAGCCAATTGACAGAATGGCAGAGTGACCCCTATAGACAATTGGGGTCAACTTTGGCGACCACTTTCCAGCGCAGGACATATTCGATGGTGATCCATGCCTCCAAGGCCACGTACCGTACTCATCAATATGGACCACCAGCGTCTCGAGGCAATGGTTGACAAATTTTGTTAGACCAAAAAACAGTTGGAGCTTTCAACCAAAAAGCAAACCCACATGAAAAAAACAGAATGCATTCAAAGTATGTTTTTGAATAAATTTTACGGTGTTGGTATTTTTTTTTTTATTGAACTCGATCTAGATCTGTCGACCATTCTTCTCTCAAATGTAGCCGATTGAAAAATTGTGTTTCATTTTTGTTGTGTTTCGTGTATATATTTGCTCAGCCAATTTCTCCTTAGTACCAATCAGAAATACTATCCTTGTATCGTCAAATAACAACCCCCCCCCCCCCCCCCAGTTTGGGGCGGGGGCGGAGGGCAGAACCCCTGTCAATTTTGGCTTTAGCTACTTTTTGTGCAGCAGTGGTGCATACTGCATACTAGTATGCAGTGTCGGTATCGGTGTCAGTATCGGTATGCAGTGCATACCGATACTTCTCAGACTCCACTTTAAACATTGAGTAGGCTAGACTACCAAACATAAAGTACAATAGGCTACTAACAAGATACTAACATCATAAATTAATTGGATGAGCGTAGTGAGCGAAGCAAAAACTTCAATTTCACTGACCCCTCAAAAAATTTAGCTCCAATGTTTTTTTCTTTTTTTTTTGTCTGTCTGTTTGTTTGTTTGCATGATTCCGGGCAAACGGCATATGCGATCTTGATGAAATTTTGAGGCGACCTTCGAAATCTCTGAACTTAGACGTGCCACGTTTTTGGGTAGGCCTACAATCGAAGAAATATTTCTCATGAATATCGTACTTTTACGATTTTTTTTCGATTTTTAGTGCGATATTTTCGTGACATTTGGGCTGATTCTGACCAAACGGGTGGGGCTATAACGTTCATATTTCACATGGATATTAAGGTAATAGTGATGTAGGCCTATTGCTTTTTGAAAGAAAAAGTTGAAAACATTATCCAGAAACCATATAAATAAAGATTTTAAATGAAGTTTTTTGAGGTATTTAATAACAATTAACAAGTAACAATAGAAACTTGACAACAATCACCTACAATGCGTTCAAAAAGCACTTTATAAGTAAAGAGATCCCACGCAAACTAAAAACTTACAAAAAAGCTCATCCATCAACGCGACGGGACTTTAGCGTTTTCCTAATAAGAATTACCGTAACCGATTATTTTAAGGTAACTTAAAACGAATTAAAATTTATTTTAAAAGTTGCTGAAGCTGTCGTAATACCAACTTCAAAAGTGAAACTTAATTGACTCTTTATTTTTTAAATTTTACTGACTGAAAATATGTCAAACCAAAAGTCGTCCGATGGATGTTTCAAGACTTCCATTCTTTCCGTAATGAACCTACCTACTCGTTTAGATTTAATTAATTGAATGGGGAAATTTTTTATATGAGGCCTAAATTTAAACAAAAGTAGGTAACAGGAACTTCGAGGATCTTGTTTAAGTTGCGAGTAACGGGAATGTAAGTAGGGACCTAATTCCTTCTTTCTTAACAATTTCGAAGTTCCTTACATCGAGGAACTTGCCCATGGATAGCATCGAACGCCTGCTCTCCCGCTGAGCCTAGAGCGCACAGTAGTAGCCGAGTGGGCGTAAAAAACTGACGTTGATAGAAACCAGGTGAGAAGCCAAACAAGTTCGCGCGGGCGGCCGTGAACTGGCCTGGCCCCACGATCAAATACAACACCCCCGGTTATGTAAGTCTATTTACCTTCCATTATCACAGCACAGAGAGATAACAAGATTCACACGACTGACTGTCTGTCTATCAAGCACTGGGCCACAGCATCGCATGGTCCCTAGGACAGGTACAACTACAAGGCGAGCCAAATAACTAAAGAAGCAAAGTGGTCTTACAACAACATTACGAAATTAGTTATAAATGAACCCAACCCAACGCTCACCCGAACTATAGGCCTATGCAACTACGGACTACCTACCAAATTTCAGTCGCAAACAGCTTCTCTAAAACTGCGCGAAAAATGTGAGGTGAACAAGTGTTTGTACTTGACAAATCTGAACAAAGTTTAGGCCCTAGAAATCTTCTAAACTTGAGCAAAGTAGCAAATCGAGCTTCGAGTCGCACTTTGTGCTTATATTTCGCACCTCATAAAGACTGTAACTAGGCTAGGTGTGATAATAGAAACCTAAACATACATGCATCACCAAAAATCAAAACAGTAGGCTGACCAACCCAGGCCTTCATAGGCACACGGCCTATCTAGGCCTAGGCCTAGCCTGGGCATAGGCGCCGCCGAAACGATAAAATCGTGTTATGATCAAATAGAGGTGCGATTGATATGTGATAAAGATTGACGGTTACTTACTTGCATAAAAATCCAACATCTAAACACAGTGCATGTCAAAAATCCCGGAAGAAATCGAAAAAACACAGCAAACACTCACACCTTCACAAAACACACACCCATCGACACTAAACTCGTACGACCGACTTGGCTGTTCCTTCCGGCGGACCAACCCCCACAGTAGTTATTTTAATATTTCTTCACACCCAATATCACACCATTCACATATTTATACGGCAGCTATTTACATCAACCTCTAAAACTCTATTTTGATAGCAAATTTTACATTAGGCAATCTTATTGAATAAAGAAAAAGAAAAACGTAAAAATTAAAATTAAGAAAACTAAACAAATGGCGACTTTCATGTTGTAAACATGGCTACCCTGGGAATCAATGACAGTCCACTTCCCAATGACTGAAATTCCTATATTTCTGCCGTAATTCTTCTCATAACACTGATAAGGATATTACCACATGACAAATATAACATTTAGGAACAATTAAATCATAATTTCAGCCAAGGAATGTGATTTCTATGAGGAATTTATCAATTTGTTGTTGTTGTTCTACGACGGGAGCGCACCGTCGCGCCATCTACGAGAAGGATAAGAAACGAAACATTGTCGGTAACAAAGTTTCCTTTTCTATCTTATTTTGGATGGCACTTGAAATTTTGGTAAAATAAAAGAGGATTCAAAACCTATGTTGCAGTATTGTTCCATCCATTCAGATCGATAATGAAACTACAATACAGAAGTTAAATAGTTACTACCTCGGTGGTGTAGTTGGCTAAGGCGCCTACCTGGAGTGTGGGAGACTGGTTCGAACCCGCATCGAAATGGATATTTTAACTTCTGAATTGTATTAAAGATAAACTTACCTTCAAATTGTAGGTGGCTGCAAGACACACAAGTAGACATGAATATACAAATAAACACTAAACAGTCAAGTGACCAAGCTCTCTCGAGGGCCGAAACGTTTAGACTATTTGTGCATGCATGTCCAGTGACGGATCTAGGACATGATCATGGGGGGGCGATTTGTGTGTGCATGTACAGTCGTGGGAAAGGGACTAAGCGCAGACACACGGGGGGTATGGGGGGCAGAGCCCCCATTAATAGCGCCGCAGGCGAAAATTTTGATAATCAGATTTTTAGAGTGCATTTGGTGCGTTTTAGAAAAAAGTGGTGGGCGGAATGCAATACCGAAACAATGTAGTTTGTGTGCGTCAATTTGTTTTGTCGTCATGTCGAGCTTACAATTTACAGCATTGCCTACATTGTAATATATTAACGTTTGATCTTATTTTCAATTTTGCATTTTATTTATTTATTTATGGAAGAAAACGAGGAAGAAGATGAGGGGTGCTGAGCCTGGCTAGCAAGCACTAGAAGATAGCCCGAGAAACTGGTGACTCGTCACCCCCCGACCCGACGAATGTTGGAAAAGGGTGTTTGATATGTATATATATTTATTTATTAAACATCTATCCTATCCAGTTAAAAAAACACGATTTACTTAGGACAACTTAATAAATCGAATTACACTGATGCAGACACATTTCAGAGTTCTGACAATATAAAGAAAAATTGTTTTTTACTGGGAGTTTTAAATAAATAGCGCCGCAGGCGAAAATTTTGAAAATCAGGTTTTGAGAGTGAATTTGGTGCGTGCAAAATAAAATAATAAAATCATAAAATAATTTTATTTTTTATTTTTAAACAATCATGGGGGGGGGGCGATCGCCCCACCCCCCCCCCCCAATGTATCCGCCACTGTGCATGTCTATCCGTCTTACGCAGCCACCTAGGTAGCTACAATTTTAAGTGTAGTGTCGAGTTGACTTGGGCTCGGCCTACGGTAGGAAAAATGTTGCTTCTAAAACCAGTGGTTAATTTCAGGGTGGACTCGTCCGCCCACTTCTTTTTTAGAAAAAGGTTTTCTGGTTTTTGCACTACACAACGATAGTATGTATTTCGGTATCGCATTAACCCGTATTTTTTCTGAAAAGCTCAGAAATCATTCTAAAAACCCCGATTTAAAAAAATTTGCGGTGGTTGGGGGGCTAGCCCCCCAAACCTTCCGCTGTATTTGCCTGAAATCGCTTGTCCAGCAAACTTCACTTTAAAATATGGTACCCGCCCGAGGAAGGAGATCGTCAAGCGTCCACCCACTTATTATTTTAGAAATTAACCACTGTCTAAAACCTACAACTAGACTTACTTGGGAGAAGCCTTCTTTAATCAATGACAGCAAACGATTGTGTCCGATAATAATTTCACTTAAGCATAGTTCACAATTGATCACAAGATGTAAGGTTTACCCAAGTCGTACTATCTAATATTACCGAGTACGTGTATTGGTACGTTACGTTCCCAACTCGTCGTAAGGCATACCAGTAAGGCGTAATCTTGTTATAACAAATTGCATAAGATCCTTGCGCCTTATTGTGAACGAGCTTTAGTTAGACAACAGATAGAAAGTATTTTTATTTTATTCCTGCTGTACAATTATTTGCCTACACACAGAAGCAGTAAACCTCCTTCAAGGCTTAAACTATTATTGAATTGTACACTATTTTAGTTTGCAAGAATACAAACATAACTTTGTAGACAGGTTTGTTTGCTTGCACACACTTTTGTGAAATAAGCCATTTTGGTCCGTTCGTTCGCTTCAGTGTTAAAACTCGCTCTCATAACACTAGCCTAAAAGTCAGTGTCAAGTGTAGACACTGACTTTTTGAGTGTTAACACTAGGTCCGGGAACGAACAAACCTACAGACTTTTTAGTGTTACTGAGTGTTAACACTAGGTTCTCAAAGTCTAATGAACAGACCAATCCAATATATAATTGGATGAGCGTAGCGAAGATTCCATTTCACTACACTGGAGAAAAAAATCCGGAATGTTTTTTTTCTGTTAGTATTATTGTGTTTGTTAACACGATTCCGGCTAAACCGATACTCCAATTGCGATGAAATTTTATGGAGGCCTTCGAAATCTCTGAACTTAGAACTGCCACGTTTTTTAGCGCAATCGGAAAATTATTTCTCATGAAAATCGCAATTTTACGATTTTTTTCGATTTTTTAAATATTTCGACTTACCGTATTTACTCGCTTATAGGCCGCCCTCGAGTAAAGGCCGCACCCTTATTTTGACCACTCAGATTTTAAAGATTTGGATATAAATACTATTGATAAATGGCTTCACATAATGGCCGCACCCCACTTTTTGAACTTGACAATTTCAAATATACCCGAGGCCTATACTCACATAAATACAGTATAACACCTACATGCTTAATGCGATTTTAATGATTTTTTCACAGAACCTTAATTTTATGAATTAAGATATTGGTGTGAAATTTGAGCGCAATCGAAAAATTATTTCTCATGAAAATAGAAATTTTACAGGTTTTTTCTTTTTTAAAACAATTCTTTGACTTGTTACTCCTACATGCTTTATCCTATTGTAATGATTTTTTCACAGAACTTTAATTTTATGAATTAATATATTCGTGTAAAATTTGAGCGCAATCGAAAAATTATTTCTTATGAAAATCGCAATTTTACGATTTTTTTCTTTTCTTAAAATTACGATTATTATTAATATATAAAAAAAAAGTTAATTTTTTATTTAATTTAAAAAAATTCTTCGACTTAGTAATAATTTTTTCACAGAACAACAGAAAATCGGCATAACACATGGCAGCTCAACGCACCAATTACGCTCATCCAACAACGCGGCAGGACACCGTACCGTACCGTACCGTATTGAATCGTGTCGAATATAGGCCGAACCTGAATATAAGCCGACCCCCTAACTTTTATTGTTGAAATATTAAAAAATATGGAAAAGCCTAATATTATACAAATATTAGCTGGTAAGGGACTTTTGAGACTTAAAATAATGAAAAAAAGGGTAGGCTTATATTCAGGACAATACGGTAATAAGTAGGCTACACATTTACAATAGATACATCTTATAGGGCCCTTGTTGCTATATATCTAGGTGTTTACATCACAGTGAAAATTATATGTTAAGTAGGGGCGTGGAAAGGGAACCCAACAGCTTAGCTGGTCGGTGACTGCAGGGATCTCGTAGAAGAAAGACACAAATACTAAATAAAAATAAACATTATACAAGAAAACGTCGAAACTGTTTCGGGGAAAGTTAACCAAGTTAGTTTAGTTAACTCTCCGCTCTCGTCGAATGAGCAAGGCCCTGTTTGGCCGAAAGTTTCGACGATTTCTTGTATTATGTTTATTTTTATTTTATTTGTGTCTTTCTTCTACGAGATCCCTGCAGTCACCGACCAGGTTAACTGTTGGGTTCCCTTTTCCACACCCCTACTTAACATTAACTAGCCGTTTGGCATCTCCTATCTGTCAGTGAAAAGTATACTATAAAATATGATATTGTTATTGAATATTGATGTGGGATGCGTTCCGTAACTTTCTGAACCAGTACGCCAGCACGTGTACCGAGCGTTCCGGCCATGCGCCGGCTGTGCGTGTACCCCTACTGGACTGCGCCAGTCGAGCCGGCAGGTAACGGAATGCGCTCAACGTACATTGTTCAGGCATCCACCCACAAAGTAAACCGAGACAATTTGAATTCGGATACAAAAAGTTTTGACTGAATTTAAAGAGATCAATATTAATTAGTAACTTGAAAACATATTGGCAAAGCTCCATGCAGACAGGACAATAATTATTATGATTTTTATGTACTTATGATGTATGAAGTTTAAACACACAATGCAGAATATAGTACTTGTTTTGTTTTTTATTTGCCTATTGTAGAAAACAAAATATGTTATTCTTATTATATATATACATAGACAAGGAATAGGAAATTTTCGCATAAACAGAATTATCCTATAAAAAGGCTATCACTTAGACAATTACATAAAACTATAAATAACAAGAGTAAATTAACATAAAATCATTTTAGTTTGATGAATTACCAAACCTATCCAGAGAAACAGATTCATTGCTGCCAGTGCCTGTATCATCTACTTCAAATTTTGTTAAAAGAAAACAATATCATGAGGGCCTACAAAGCACAAACTACAATTGATTAGTACGACATTTTGTGCTCTTTACTTTGTCAAATTAATTAATTGAGTAGAAACACCCACTCATCTTAGAGTTGGTAATTTATTATATTATCAAATATGTAGGTATCTACAAGAAAATAACTTGGCTAAAAACTTCAGTATGGTCTAATACATACCTAGCTAAAAAGAATGAAGAGAGCCGTACAAAGCATATTGTGCTCGCCTAATACACAACACGAGACACGACGATAGAAACTGAGGTAACAACGGCAACTCCATCAACATACTTAAGCGTGACAATACGTACTTACATAACACATTTGTAAATATCAAACGGAAATAGAATCCTTCAAAATAATATTATTCAAAAATAGAAAATAATATACAAGGATTGCGTTTAACAGCAGAAGCACTTGGAATCGTGTTTGTAGCTATTATTGATACGTGTTAGTTGCTAAATATATTTACCCAATCAGTACTGATTGATCAATAATCAATAATCATCATTCATCAGTATTAACGAGTCTATTAGAAAGTAGGGATGACATCGGGTAGTAAAATTTGGAACCGGTTCCAGCACTCAAATTACCCGGATCATGTTACCTCCCGACGTGTGGAAACGCTGTTTCCTATTACAAGTTGATTTAAAGGTCATTGCTGAATTAGTTAATAAAGGCCCACCAACTGACTAGGTTTCTGCCGGTCTCCTCTCCAGAGACATCTGCAATAACCATACACAAATAAAGAACCGCGTTGATAACCAGGTAATAATTTTCATTGATTGGAGAAGGGTTGACAGGTTGGGAAAGCAAAGAGAACATAAATCCCAGCCTGAAGGGCTGGGGACGACAAAATTTTTCACCTACTGATGACAACTGCAGCTAATTTAAAGTTGTTACCTTAATCCACTAATAATTTTCATTGTTCATTACACTATACAGGCAGTGTAACTCGTCGTACGATGGCCTGGCCTACGCGCAGAAAGCAGGGGAAAGCACGCACGCACGTGGGAAAATCTCTCACTACTATCGCCCACGCTGAAGCTCTCGTCGCAAGATAAGCCTGGGAAAGAAAGAAGATAAGCCCAGGAGTAACAATCCTGTGTGCCGTGATTACGAATTTTGTAAAATCAGTTGAAACATGATCGCATCGCAAATTCTTCCACACCGACAGGTTTAATACTACAATCTTTGTTCCACACATATACCTGCCGGTCGGTCAGCTGTGTGAAAGTTGCGTGGATCGAACGCGCAACTAGTTGGCGCATGCCATGGGCTCATGACACTGCTAGAGATATATCGCCGCAACCATCTCTCTTGTACGCACTCGTAGGCATGGGCACTACTCGCTGGGCGGACAGATGGACGGAAGCACGCGTCAGCTTACAACCCGCTCTGTTGTCAACTCGAAGTACTCTTAAGGTAGCGGGCAGGCTCCCCGGGAAAGACCACATCGACGTACCCGTAAAATAAACTGGCAAATTAGCCTAAAAACGGTCGCGAAAAATACCCCGATCTTAAAATTGGCTCCGGGTAATTTCTAGAACCGGGTACCCGATGTCATCCTTATTAGAAAGGCAATGTAGGTGCATAGGTGTGTGACCGGCTGACCGTAGTACAGTACTAGAAATAAATACAGAAGCAAACCGACTTACAACTAGAATTGCAGAAAAAAAATCAGAAAAGGCATTACGTGGTGATAGACAAGATAGGCCTACCTATGTAGAGGCTCGCACAATATCAAGAACCTACTTGTTTATTTTCACATAACTACTGACTGTACTAAACAAGTAGTGTGCATGCTAGTATATATCGCCTTTCTAATTATGCAACACATTTGCTAGATGAGCTTTCTCAGAGTCTTCTAGTTAATCTATGCTAGGAAGTTACGGTATTTATTGCCATGTATTAATAATAATCAATATTGCTGCAATCACTGTTGGAAGCATTTAAGGCACTTGCTACAGAAATGCAGTGGACGTTAGTAACGGAACGACCTCACTCTACAACATCGTCGTGCACTAAACAACAACTCAACGAGGTCTGTTGAATCTATAATAGGCCACTATCGAGTACATAATTGTCACACCCCTATTTAACCAACTATACCCTTGTTAAAAGTATGTCACTGTAAAAAAATGCTATTGTCAAATGCCTGTGAATAATGGCCGCAATCCACCTCTTAAACAATGCATTTTCTCGATTGTCGTCTGCTATAGAGTAATGGCCGCACCACCACTACCTTGCAAAACCAAGACTCACAATAGGGTGCAGCTTTTTATGGGTTCATAAAGTATGTGTCTGTGAAGGAGCGCAATCTCTGTCGAGAGAAGGGTATTGGCTACTCGTGACAGCCAATCACAGTTGACGCGGCAGTTGGAATTTTAAGCACGGCAAAAACAATGTTTCCATAACCCCTACATTTTAAATCTTTGATCATATCAAAATAGTACTGTGTCGATTATCATATTATTTATATAGTTGTCAATGGCAACCTTAGTAATACTTGTAGACATTTCGCTCCAGATGGAAGTGAAGAGTAGCCCAGGGTGGTACGCAAACGTATGCACTAGCAGCTAGGGCAAGCTCGAAATGCCTTTACTAGAACTTGTATCAAGTTGTCTAGCTGTGCCTCATAGCTTTAGTGAGAAACATTGTCCACTTCCTTCTTGAGAACTCATATCGCGAGTTTCAAGACTGTTTCATATTGCTCGGAATTAATAACGATATCCACATCCAGACTATCCGCATGAAGACTACACGCTCGTGATTACTGATTAGCTGTACAAAGCGAGAAACAGTTCTACTGTTTGACTCGGCATCAAGTATACGCCCTAAACCTAGGTACCCTCCATTAGTCAGTCAAAAAGAGCCTACTTTTAAAACAATGCACTACACATCACCATCTCATTGTATCACAATAGCCATCAGACTCGGCTAAGACTTGCTTCGTTAAATGGATGCAGTTAATACAAAATCACATTCACTACACAAAACTGGAATGGAGTTAGGAAGTTAATGGAACAACGGTCTATCGATCTATCAACTCAATTAAATCTTTGAGATTTTGAGTGGAGCTCCATCCAGCGTTGTTAGGTCGGAACATACACATTGTCAATACTGACAAACACACAAAGGCACGAAAGGAAAATATATCAACTAGCAAAACAACGATGTCAACTCGCTAACTTGAACAATATTTACAATAACACGAGTCGGTTTTCTTTCCGTCTAGTTGAACATGGACTTGACTTTCTCGGCGGCGTATTGGAGGCCCTGCTCGAGCTCCTTGGAGCAGCCGTTCTCCTCGATGGAATTGAAGCGGAAGGTCTTGAGAGACTTGTCGCTGTCGATGTAGGTGACCGCGCCCATCAGCGGACACATGATCAGCTTCGTGTGGTCAGTAAAGTTGATCTGGAACAAGAAACATTGCATAAGTCATTCTAAGTGTGGAAAATGTCTTATTGGCTAGTTGGATTGAAGAAGGGTTGACAGGCTGGGAAAGCTAAAGGAACATAAATCCCAGCCTGAAGGGCTGGGGGCGACAAAACTTTTCAACTGCTGATGACAACTGCAGCTAATTTAAAGTTGTTACCTTAATCCACGACGCGTTTCGTCCTTCTGGAACTCGTCAGGCGGATGGTGGCCACTAAAAATCAGCTAACTACATGCACTAACAGTCTAACACAAAGCCTAATAGCAACCCTTGAAAATTGTGTAACAAATCAACTCGCACCCGTCTTTTAGTACTCGCTCCTAGCGGGAAGGTACTTTCGGCGGGAAGGCAAGGGGGGTTTGGGGGGCGGAGCCCCCCAACAATAGCGCCGCAGACGAAAAATTTTGAGGTCAGGTTTTATTAAAGAGCGTTTGGTGCGTTTAGGATAACATAGCGGGCTTAATTCAGTACTGAAAAACTTCAGTATTTATACTGTGAAAACTCGTAAACCACTTGCAGATAAGATAAGATAAGAACACTGATGTTACAAATCATATGCGCCGCATCAACAAAATGCCCAATGACTTATGTTCGCGATCGCGTCTTACAATAATGCAGGGTTGCCGTTTTTACGGATTTTATCCGTTTTAACGGATTTTGAGGGTGCAAAACGGATACACGGATTTTTAGTCCAATTTACGGATTTAAAAAAAAAAAAAAAAAAAAATATTTTTTTTTTTTTTTTTTTTTACGTTTTACGCCGTTTTTAACTAGGGCTGGTCAAAAAATCTATATTTCAATGCGATATTGATAAGTGGGAATCTTTTCGATGTATAAATATCAAAATTTACACCAAAAATGTAAAATTTCGGAATTTTGGTGGAGGTGCCGGGTAGGTAGTCTAAATTAAATTAACCTGGCTGGTGCATATGGTGGAGGTGCCGGGTCATAACACGCGGTTGTGAGATCGTAAAAATATGCATTTATGGTGATACCTTATCATTCTATCAACCCTATTTGGCCTCGAATCATTTTTTTTTGCCGATTGATTCGGGGCCTACAGGTTGGCTTGGTCGCCTTGATTTACTGTCCCCCACTGAAAATCAGTTATATAACTGAGTGGGTAGACTCTTTATACATTTTTTTAAAAATTTATTTATTAAAAATAGGCCTACCTACTCTATAAAAAAATTATATATTCAATTTTTTTACAACAATTACATTATGATATATCGATATCGTATTGAAATTGGTACATTTAGGCATTTTAAGGATTTTTAAGGATTTGGGTGTTTCATTTAAGGATTTCTAAGGATTTTTGATCTGCTCAAACAGGATTTTTATTTTTTCTTGGTGGCAACCCTGCAATAATGTGTCTGGCTGTTTACTAGGGATGACGAAACCCGAATTTTTTACGACCCGGGTACCCGTCCACATTACCCGCGTGTTACCCGGGTAGGCCTAGTAAAACAAAAAAATCGTGTGGGTATCTAATGAACTGTGAAGAAACGCGCTCATCAATTATCGTAATATCTCAGACGTAATGCTGTTCTATAAACAATGACGTGCCGATGAAGTAGTATTTCATAATCACGAAAGAGGAACAGCAGCGGGCCGTTAAGATAACACTCACTGTTCGGTTGCATCTGCTTTATAACTTGTCACAGTCAAGTCAAGGTCACGACTCACGATGCGTTGGCTCGGGGCGCGGGAAGGGGGGGACTGGAGCCCGAACGAGAGTAAACAAGATAAGGAAAGATTTATCACCATGGGTGATAGCTTTTAAGTTTTGACTTCTAGCAGATTGAAAACATAAGTGATGTTGTGGTAATTATTTACGCGGTATAATCTCTGGAAGATCGCACAAGTGGTTAGGCAGGAGGGGGTGGGGGGGCATACTCAGCACACTGCCACAAGTCGGCGGCATGAATCGGCGCTCGATTCAAATTCTCGCAAAAACAATATTTTGAAGCACGTCCATAAAAGTTACTCGCAAGAGCCAAATTGTCACTCGCAAAATGCGAGCGTGCGAGTGGAATTTTCAAGGGTTGCTAATAGAATTACTGTATTTTTTTCTCGATTTGGTTAATCGGGAAACACTCCCGTAGGTGTGATAGTTTTTATTTACTACAATTCAGAAATTAAAAAAGTCCGCCCCAACCGGGAATCGAACCACGGATCTCCCACATTCCAGGTGGACGTCTTAACCACTAGACCATCAGGACGGGTACATTTTAATCTCTGAATTGTAGTTGCATTATACATCTGATTGATCCATCCATTCAGATGTATAATGCAACTACAATTCAGAGATTAAAATGTACCCGTCCTGATGGTCTAGTGGTTAAGACGTCCACCTGGAATGTGGGAGATCCGTGGTTCGATTCCCGGTTGGGGCAGACTTTTTTAATTTCTGACTTGTAGTAAATAAAAAAAAGAATTACTGTAGGCCCACATGATTTTTCCCTGCATTCATGACCGCAGCCGAGGCAATACTACATCCTCGTAATCTTGTAAAGTCGGTAGGGATGGCACTTTGACCGGTCAAATAAAAAGTGGTTGACCAAAAGTCGGTCAAATATAAAAAAGGTACATTTTGCTCTTTTGTGGCAGTATACTTACAAAAAAATGTTTGGTGACGTTCAATGGTGATAATTATTGATGAAAATGAGTGAATGAGTGTGAATGAGTGAATTTACTAGAACTTTGTGTGCTCACTGTCGAAAAGTATAAAGGGCAACAACAGTGACTTGTCCAATTTCAAATTTGTAAGGGAATGTAACAAAAGTTGACTTTCCTTTGAAGAATGAGTGAAGCCAAATAAATTAGTACAAATATTATTTTGACCAATTATTTGACCGGTCAAATATTACTTGGTCAATTAACCGGTCAATTGACATTATTTGACCGGTCAATTGACCGGCTTGCCATCCCTAAAAGTCGGTTGAAAGAAACCGCCAGCGGAGCAAAGTGAGACTCTACCTGTAGAGTGCCGTTAGTGAGCAGCATGACGACAGAGGTGTTAGTGCGGAACCACTGGACCAGGTACGGCATCCGGCTGAGGGAGTCGCACTCTCGCGCCCCCACCCCGTCCCCGGTCTTCACGAGGTGCTCCGACATGTAGCGGCGGAAGTACGAGAGCAGCTTCATCTTCTTGTCGATATCGTCCGGGTACTTGGTCATCGTGTAGTAGTGCTCCTCGCTGTCGCGACCGATGTAGTGGACGTTCCTGTGAGAAACAAGGTTGCAACATTTAGGTCCAGAATATCAAAGTCCAGGTAAACTTTATGTGCAAGTACCGGTTCAAATGTCAGTTTTTGATTGATTGGATATTGCTTAACTTCTCATATTTATGCAACTTGGCTAATCGAGACGAAGGGAGGGACGTAAGGGATGACGCGGGGGACAGGGGGTGGACAGGCCTGTGCTGGTCAGAACCAGCCACAAGCGTATGGGGAGGGCAGGGGTTCCCCACGTCGTCGTCTTTGTCTGTCATCGTCCGTCCGTGTTGTATTTGTAATTGTCGTTGCCGTCGGGGAGGTAGTCAAAGGGAAGGGGAAAGTTCCCCGACGACGACCCAGAGCTCGCCATTAGTTTTAGGGAGAAGAACTCCCCTAATCACGGGCCAAACCACGAGAAGTAGGGATGGGCAAATGCGTGTACTTTCCTAAACGTGCACACTCTTGGCTGTCAGCGCGTGTACACGTACACATTGTTATGTTTGCCACTAGCTAAAAAAAAAATTGATTTACAGTACGCGATCTATTTTATTGGTGTAGTGTAGCGCCTATTCTTGCGTCAGCTGGTAGCGATCGAGTCTGGTAAGTACGTCTCTGCGCAGGTCCCGAGTTCCGTGTGATGATGCAAGACGCGACGCGTCAGTCCCACCTACACAGAGAGCTGTAGAGATAGCACTTTGTCTCACTATACGCCTTCGTACGCCCAGAGCGTACACGTTGGGACCCGAAAGAAGGTGAACTATGCCTGGTCAGGTCGAAGTCAGGGGAAACCCTGATGGAGGACCGTAGCGATTCTGACGTGCAAATCGACCGTCAGAGCTGGGTAGAGGGGCGAAAGACTAATCGAACCATCTAGTAGCTGGTTCCCTCCGAAGTTTCCCTCAGGATAGCTGGCGCTCGGAGTCTGTACAGAGTGTCGCCGCGAGCGATCGTGGGCACACCACCAGTCTCATCTGGTAAAGCGAATGATTAGAGGCCTTGGGGCCGAAACGACCTCAACCTATTCTCAAACTTTAAATGGGTGAGAAAGACGGAGACGGAGAAAGACGGAGAAAGACGCCGCGTCAGTCTGGATGACAGAGCTATCAAGACAGGCTCGCTCCTCTCTCGTGAGGCAAGGCCGGCGGCTGGCCGCACACAGCATAGGGACACGCACACGTTTATTATTTTCGTAGAAACAGTAAAAGTGTAATCGCACTAAAACGTGTACACTATCACATCCCTAACGAGAAGGTTGCGAGTTGAAATTTGATGGCCCTCAAATGTCAGTGTGTGATTGGGGAAAGAAGAAAAGAGACCAACAGTTAACCTTAAACGAGGTGGGCAGCTGTGTGGGGTGAAACGTTTGGCGTAGGGTACGTTCCGTATCAAGCCAACTGGTAACTTGGGCGTGCCCAAAGCATTCCGTAAACGCCACCGCGATCACAACGCCCGTAACACCCAACCTCGGGCATCTTGGGCATGTCTGGGTGTTGTGGGCGCGCCCAGAGCGTGATACGGAACGTACCCATAGTGTACCAACTAGGTACAACTAGCAGGTTTCACGCAGCTGCCCACCTCGTTTAAAGTAAACTTTTGGTATCCTTTCTTCTTTACCCAATCACACACAAATCTAGCCAATAAGCATTCTATCACAACCAACACACAATTGAAATGTGTTTGACAGTGAAAAGTCCAATTAGTATTTTGTATATAGTTTCATTTATCGTTAGTTAACTTTCTACTAAAATGATTACAGATGAAGATGGAAGGATACCAATAGCAGGAAACTTGGAGGCAAGAGGAGAGCTGGGAAGATGCGGAAGAGATCTAGGCTACAAGTGCGGAGTAATAGAAAGAAGTACGGTAGAACATTTTTTTGCTAAACCGAAGCTGAAGCTGCCAGAATCGGAAAACGGTGATGACAAAGCTTCTGATTGGTAGATAGATTCCACAGTAATAAATTAGCTGGCAGTTAAATTTACTTGCATTGATTTACACTACAGGGCCTTCGTCCGGAATATACAGTATTATTATATAATAGGCCTACCGCCGGTACTATTGATTTCTTAACAAGTTAACATCATATATCTCGAGTTGCCACCAAAAACATGTTGGCAACATACATCAAATCAGCCCGGTTAGAGTAGAGGTAAGAACTCACTTTCCGTCCGCCAACATGATGAGCTTGGTGGTGTCGTTGAACATGACTCCCACCCCCTCGTCGGAGAGCTGGTAGCCGAAGCCGTACTTGTCAGAGTAGTCGACCCACTTGGCGATCCACACGATGGGCTGAGCCGCCGGGTCGAACATGTCGTCTGGACACAACCAACACAATACATACCTTAGTAATGGTACAATTAAAATGGTTTTAATTTTTCAATATTTTTATTTTTATTGGTGTCAGTGTCAAATTTTAATCCGTTAAACGAAGTTAGATTAAGAAAATGTGCTTTGCATTGTAGTACGTACATATTTTGCATTTACTTACAATAGGTCCATAGATGTGCCTGATACTTAATACTTTTGTTTTATAATATTTATTAATCCCTAACAACAGGTTAGTATCAACCCACAAGTGTCAGGTAACTAAAACTAAACATGTAAAATACACTAGCATCTCAATTTAAAACAATACAAATAGTTTGCAAATTGCAACACATGTCACTCACTATACTTGACCTCCTGGACAGCTAGGCACATCCAGTTGTCCCAACAGAAAGTGTTCCTTCTCTTACAATTTCATACAAGTACAGTGTTTTCTTTTCTAACACCCTCACCAACTCTCAGGTGCCACGTCGCCTACACTTTGATTATCAATAAAAAACAAATACTACCCCTGAATTGCAGGTTTTCTGGCAAAAAGAACAGCGCTATATAGTGATTTGTTTTCTATCGCTATCTTACAGGAAGAGCTGGACCCACCTGAGAGCTGATTGTTCCCCCTCTCTCCGGGACGAGACTTGAGGACCTCCTTCAGCTGCGAGTAGAGGTTGATCAGGTGTTGCCGGGCGGCGGGAGAAGAGTTCGAGGGCAGCTTGCCCGAAGCCATGGCAACGCTGAGGCGGGGGTTAGTGGGCAGGGCGGGCTTCGGACTCGGCTTGACCTTGAGCGACGGAGACCCGTCACCTGTTGGACACATTGTCATCTCTTTAGCTTAGAACATACGAGGACAGATTATTAGATGAGAGTGTGATGTGCTGTAGCCACCCATTATGTGAAGCCATGTTTGCCAATAGAATTTATATCAGAAGGCCCTATTATATTTAAAATCTGATTTGAGTGAGTTCAAAATAGGGGTGCGGCTTTTTCACTGTCAAAGAGACGGTTTTATCCTCAATAGCACGTGTACAGCTTTTGCCATCAGAGGGGACATGAGATGAGTAAGCGCTCTATCCTATATACAAAATTACAGTATTTATGCGAGTATAGGTCTCGGGTATATTTGAAATTGTCGAGTTCAAAAAGTGGGGTGCGGCCATTATGTGAAGCCATTTATCAATAGTATTTATATCCAAATCTTTAAAATCTGAGTGGTCAAAATAAGGGTGCGGCCTTTACTCGAGGGCGGCCTATAAGCGAGTAAATACGGTAAACGCTCTTCTTCCTACTACAGACAGGCTCACACTGTCTTCTCGTTTCCCCCTGTGCAGAGAGGGTTATCATCAGCCATTCTTCTTTCTCGCTATCCGGTATAAAATGTCTTCTTTCTCTGACCTGCTTATATCATGGCAGGGAGTCAATCAATGTCACTCTGGCTGGAGTGCTCTGTCTTGGGATTCAAAATTACATAATTTACAAGTGACCGGTTCGGTGGTGATGTTGAATCTGTTCAGATGGTTTTGCAGAACGTCACGGCTAGTTGCAAGTCGGAACTGGGCTGTAGCAGTTTTGCGAGACCAGTTTTTGTCTGGCCCCTTTTAGATCTCATCCCACCAAGATTTCATTATTGCAGGCTCTAATGGCACGCACTTTAAACTGTTTTAACTTTAAATGTTCCAACTAGGGATGCACACGATAATCGATATTGGATCGATCGATAATTCATAATTGGATAAAATCTCGATAATTGATAAGTACCGTAAGATTGGGTGACTTTGGCCACAGTGTTAAAATGCTGCACATATACACCTATAATGAAAGTCACTTTATTATCAAACATAACATTAAATGACTATTACATGCACTAGTCCTTGATATTGTTTTGAAGCTTGTCGTTGAGAAATTTCTCCGTTCTTTATTCTATTCAGTGCAACGTTAAGAATCTCTTTGGAGTAGGCAATAAATGGCCTAGCCCTAGAGCCAGGTGTTGTTTAATACTTTTGAGGCATTAGATCCTAGAATTGACAAAATCAATGAGGCCTATTAATATTAAGTATTTTCCACACTTGGTGCCTTTGTATAGGCCTAGACCCTACTTAAGTAGGGCTAGGCTCATAGATTCATATTAAAATACCTCTAGGTAGGGATGTGCGGGTAGTGGTTTTTGAACTCGGGTCGGGCTCGGGTCGGGTAATTGAAAGTACCCTCGGGCCCGGGTAATGGAAGTACCCTCGGGTTCGGGTCGGGCTCGGGTAGTGAAATTTTTTTTTTATTTGTGAATTCATTTTAAAAAAAAAATCCTACCAAACAGTTTTGCATTGGTTGCAGGTAGCCACTCTGGGTTGTGTTGACACGAAGTACTTCCAAATCGGCGTCAAATGAACTTTTGCTTGAGTAGGCCTAGGCCTAGGCCTAGTACAGTGAAACCCCGCTATTTCGTTTTCCTGCATCAATTGTTCGTTATTCTCGGAAATAATATCGTACCGGGTAACGATCGTTTTCTAATATTTCCGATACGAAAACCCCAAGAAAAACCGATGCGATCGCGTATTTTTCTCTTCCGGCCGACGAAATCATGCGTTTGTACCAGCCATGCATCTGACGAAATCGAGCGTTTGCACCAGCCTTTCGATCTGACTCCGCCCAACGCTCTGCTGCGCGCAACGATGCGCACTAGATCGGACATCTAGATGAATTGCAACTTTGTTCTAGGCCTGCCGCCTAGGCATTAGACGATGTTTATTAGCGTTGTTTCTTTTTCACCATTCGCCTACGTACGTAATATTCAACTTGCTTTATGCCGTTATTAGCGTTGAATAACCAGAAGACGAGTAATGACGGGGACAGCGCCGGAAGAGCCAAGGACACAGCATCATAGCATAGCCGCGCCCACGTCGTAGCGATTGGTCCGCTCCGACGTCAGCTGTTCGTTTGGCGTGTGAGCGGGAGGTTTAAAAGGAGCAGATTGGCGTGTTTCTTTATTACTTCTACCCGACCCGACTTTTTCGGGTAGGAATTGACGGCCCGACCCGAGGTCGGGTAATTTTACCTGCCCGAGAATTACCCGTTTTTCGGGTACCCGCACATCCCTACCTCTAGGCTATGACTTTAAGTGACCTACACCTTGCTCAGTGTAGGACAAGTAGGTTTAGGAAAGGCTAGACTAGGCTATAAGCCTAGGCATAGGGCACCTATGCAATATGATAAGAAGTACACTTTAAAGCTAGAAAAAAAACCTTGGGTATAGACCAAGGTCAACCCTAACCTTAAAATAGTTTAAAATATTAACAACTATAAACATTACCTGCGTTATAAAATATTCACAATTTTACAATTACAACACTGTGTTCAGAACTTAAAAGTGTTTTAGATGACCACTTACATGTTTTTAAGCGTGGCCAAAGTCACCCAATATTGGCTTATTTTTGCACTACCACTTTGCAGAATACTAACACTTTCCCGCCAAAAGTAAGTACCCTGAAGTTAGCCCTGGTTATTTTTTTCATCGTCAGGGTGTTATCAAAGGCTAATAAAGAAATACAGTTTGAGGTGGCAGTGGTAGACAAAAGTGGGGAAAGTTTAAAAAGTACCTGAATTTGTCTCATGATGAAAAAAAAATAAGGGGGATGAAGCTTGTTAGATATTAATACTTGTTCATCTCAATCACTATAAATTAATAGGGATCAAGGGAACTATCTGGGGTTGTCAGGGTGGTTGAGCTTCAAAACACACGCACACAGTTGACTTAAAATGTAAATATTTATTGTTAAAATAGGCACTTCACTGATTTAGAAAATAAGGATAAAATATATAGGAAACTTTTGAAATGACTTTAAATAGAACTAACACTCATTAACACAGAATTTAAAATATCAAACGCACACAGCAAGTCGCACACAGCCCTGGGTAGACACACAGCAACCCCCTCTCCTTGACTAACTAAAATCTATGACGTCTTATCTCTTTAAAACTAGAAAACTAAGGTTAGGTACTTTAAGAACTAGTGAACTAGGGACTACTTATTCCTAACATTCGGCCATCCTACCACTTCGATCGTCCTCGATCTATGAACAATGAAAAATTCATATTTTTTTTTTACAACTATAAGAGTGCAATGAATTAAATTAAACTTAAAGTATAAGGAGTATGCATAGCAAAAAAAACTGTTAATCAAATGTAATGATCGATTAACGATTATAATGTAGGTAGACACATCTTTCACATTACTGAACAAAGTCTTTCAGATATGTAGGGGCTTTCCTACATCTCTTGCCCGTAGTTTCAGTTTTGTGAACCCTTAATGACATTGGGTACAATGTTCGTCTTTCTCAAAATGTCTTTCGCACTCTTTTTCTTTTTGGCATCTTCGTCCTCTGTTTTGCTGTTGTTCTTGGTTACCCCACCGGTACATCACCTTCCGACTCTTCTTGGTCTGAACTGGAAGTGTAGTCGTCCATATTCTCGTCTGATGACTTCCACGCTTTCAAGTCGGAGACATGTGACGTTGTAGTGAAGAACCTCTTCTTGTCTTGTTGCAACTGTGCAACGCGATACACGTCTCCGGACATTTTTCTTGTGACCACTAGTGGTCCGCGAAACCTCGGCTGTGCCTTGGTGGGTTCACCAGTAGATTTCATTGCCCGCCTCATCATAACTAATTCACCAACTCGTCATTCGTCTTGCCAGTATTGTGTTGCGGGTCTCTCTCTGTAGATTTTCTGGCAATTCCCAAGGTACATTGTCAGCCGTTGTTAATTCACTCAAGTTTCCGACGTGAAATTGTGGTCTGTACCCATGAAGTACTTCAAAAGGTGTTCTCCCTGTAGTTTTGTTTGTTGACGTATTCAGATTTCGCTGCATGACCTTAACTTCCTTGTCCCAATCCTTTTGTTGGGGATGAGTCGTCGCAATACGAATCATTGGCAGTACTGTTCGATTGACGCGTTCCACTTGCCCATTAGCGCGAGGATGACTGGTTGCGTTCAACACATGGTGAACTCCTCTGGTCCTACAAAACTCTTCGAAATCTTTGACGTGTAGCAGGATCCTTTGTCTGTGATGATTTTGCTCGGCAATCCCCTCTCATTGATGAAATCTTCTAAACTTTTCAGGACATGTTTCGTCGATGTGTCCTTTACGGGAAACAGTAAAACAAACTTCGTCAAGTTATCAATCAATACTAGGAGCTCCGAATTCCCTTTTTGACTTCTCGGGAATGGTCCCAGATGATCTAGATGAATCACCTCGAATGGCCTATTCCCTGGTGGTATCGGGTGCAATACACCTGGTTTTCTTCCTGCTGGTTCCTTATTGAGGAAACACTCAAAGCAATGCCCAATGTGGAATTTGACATAGCGCCGCATCTTCGGGAACCAAAAGTTTTCCTTGATTCTGTCAATTGTTCGTTCCAGTGCAAAGTGCCCACACATATCATGGCACTTGACTGTGATTGCCTTTCTCATTGTTTTAGGGATGACGTAGAGTGATCGCTCGACGTTCCCTTGTTTTTCCTTCTTGAACAGCCGCCCTTGGTGTAGCACAAGATTTTGCGTGTGGTTTTTCTCCTCCGTAGTTCTCTCTTCTACTGGTTTCTGCAGGATTTTTATTTTGTTTAGCAGTTCTGAATCTGCACGTTGCATCAGTAGTATTTGGTCCTCTACCTCAATCGTTTGCATCACCTCCAACTGGGTTTCAATCAACTCTTCCATGGTGTCACCTGGCTCTTCTACAGGGGCTCTGCTTAGCGCGTCCACATGAAGCAACTTACTGCCCGGACGATGTTTCACTTCAAAGTCGAACTCCTGTAACAGGTCCACCATCCTGGCTATGACTGGATTGGAGGTTTTATTTGCATTCATATAGATCAGTGATTGGCAGTCAGTCACTATGGTGAAGTGAATTCCTACCAAGAATGACCTCAACCTCACTGTAGCCCATACGAGTGCCATCAGTTCAAGGCGACTTGAATGAAACAGAGACTCAACTGCACTGGTTCTCTTACTAACGCAGTACACCAGCCTCAACCTTCCATCTTCTCCTTTCTGGAGTAGCATGCCTGCCAATCCTTTACTACTAGCGTCGGTGTGTAGTTCCGTATGCGCATTCGGGTTGTAAAGCGCTAGTATCGGTGAACTGGTCAATTCTTCTTTCAGGTCATTGAATGCCATCTGTTGTTGGGACTCCCACACAAATGTCTCATTTTTACGCGTGAGCCGTGTCAATGGTTCTGCTCGTTCTGCGTAATTATTCACAAATCGCCTGAAGAATCCTGTCAGACCCAACAATCTTCTCACTTCATGACTATTCCTGGGTTCGGGGTAGTCTTCAATTGCTTTCACCGTCTTTTTACCTGGTTTCACACCGTCTTCTGCTAACGTAAATCCCAAGTAATCTACTTCTCTCTTGCCAAATTCACACTTTGAGAGTTTAAGTGTTAGCTTAGCTTTTCCAATTGCCTCAAGAACTTTTCTCAAACGTTCTATCATTTCTGACCAGTTTTTAGCCGGAATCAGCAAATCGTCTAAGAAACACATGACAATCTTGTTCCTCAATGGTCCAAGAGTAACATTCATTAACCGCTGGAATTCCGCAGGCCCATTGGTTAAACCAAAGGGGAGCCTTTCAAACCTTCCACTTTCGTCAGCAGTCACAAAGGCTGTCTTATCCTTAGCAGCTTCAGACAGAGGGACCTGCAAGTATCCATGTGCTAGGTCTAGTACCGTGTACATCTTGCTTCCAGACAATTTCTCCAGCTGGTCATCTATGTTAGGGAGAGGAAACCTCTCCTGGACTGTCTGCTGATTAACCCTTCTGTAATCGACAACCAGTCTGTTCTCTCCAGTTTTCTTCTTGACAAGAAGTACGGGACTAGCGTATGGTGATCTAGTCTCCGTCACAAGTCCTTCATCTTTCCACTCCTTAACTATTTTTCCAATGGCCTCTCTCTCAGACGCAGATGTCTTGTAGGGTTTGCAATGCACTGGTTTGCTCCCTTCCTTGAGTACAATGTCCATCTCAAGTAGATCTGTACACCCCAACTCTTGCATAGACAGGGCAAAGCAATGCCTGTACTCATTTAACAGTGCCAACAGTTGTTGTGTCTCTGATGGTGTGCATTGTTTGTCAATGTTGATGTCTTCTATCGTGATCGGTCGGCCAACACACTTATTGCTAGCCTCCCCTGTTACATCGCCAGTACCAAACATTTCCTGCGATGAATTGAGCACTTCGAGTCTTCCTAAACACTGGTTTGCTTTAATAGTTATATCTTCACTACCGCAATTCATTACGGGAACAGTCATGTAAGATTCAGTTGACGAGGATGTGTCAACGCGAGCTTGAATGAAGTTTACAGACATCTTCTCAATTATGGTCTCATCGGAGGTATTCAATCGTAGAGTTTCCTTAGCCTTTGGCAAATCTAGGCTGAGGAATGGTTCCATGTCGCGATGCCCGATCAAGAGTTGGTCATTTTTCTTCACATATGCGATATGCGGCAGCTCCGTCCAACTCCTACCAATAATCATCTCAACAGATTGAGCTTTGTCTGGGACTATCAGTACCTCCACCTTACCTTGTATACCCTCGATTTCTACACTTGTCATTGTTTTCCCTAATGCAACCACTGCCGGTACTTCTGAGTTGCCAAAACCGTAAAGTTCACTGGCTGACGCATCAATGTGTAGATTACAGCGTATTGCTGTTGAAGCCTGCAGTGTACAGCTGGAACTACCGGTGTCCACTAGGGCTTTCACAACTCTTCCACCTATCTTTGCCTCCTTCAGGTACTTGAGAGGGCTTGTCATGTTACTTGTTGTTTGTACTGCGACAGTATTGACATTTTCTTGACTTGCTTGAATAGGTTTCTTACCTTCCTTGTCGCAATTATGCTTGACGTGGCCTGTCTGACCACACGAATAACATTTTAATGTTTTGGGATCTGGGCAATCGGACGCAATATGCCCCGAACGTCTACAATTGTAGCACCTAGGCTCACTCTTCCAATAAGTGTTTTTACGCGTTTGTTGTGCGGGACCCCCACTGCTAGACTTACTTTGGCCGACTTCTGCATTTGAAGTTGACTTGGATACACGCCCCTCACTACGCATCGCGGTAGTATCTGGTTGTTGGCCCCCTTGTGTTCTTCTTTGGATCGACTGTTGGATACGCCCACCCCGTTCACGATCTACCTCTTCGTAATCGCGTATTCCCTGCAACAGTTCGTCCAGGTCCTTGTGTGGCTTGGCCAATAAGTTATCACACAAGTGTCGGGACCACAGGCCTACAGCAATTTGTTTTTAGTATCGTCAAAGTTTAAACTAACACTTGAGCACAGCATAGCTTTCTCATGGAAATAGATATGGGTACTCTCCCCCTTTAACTGTTCTCTAGCTCGCATTTTGTTCCATTTTTCGGGCATGCTCACCTCACCTACAAACGTTTTCTCAAATTGAGCTGCAAAATCGCCCCAGGTTTGGATGTGTTGGTGTCTTGAGGAGAACCAATGCTTTGCAGCCCTACTAAATGAGATCTGGCACTTTCGATTTTAAATGAATCCGGCCATCTGTGTAATCGTGCCATTGATTCTACAGAGTGGAGCCATTCCTTGGCACAAGCTCCAGTTGTTTCGCCATCAAACGTTGCTACTGCTTTAGCCAAATCTGGCATGATATGATATGATTCGGCTAGGCCTCCAGCAGGTTCCTGAGAACGCCTAGGAGAGGACGAGCCATTGTTGCTTGCAATTATGTTCAACAATGTCTCCTCTCGTTGTCTACTCTGCTCTAGCAGGACAACTAGCAGTTCTCGTGTACTCAATTCGTCATTAGGACGCCTTACCTCTTGTCTTCTGTCTCCTAATGGCCTATCATCACCTTGCCTCACCCTCTCGTCGTGTTGCCTGTCTTCTGGTCGTCTGTCTTCATGAAGTCTGTCTTCATGTTGCTCCACACTGCTTGGTTATCTTCCTCATCACCAATGTAGTTAAATCTCAGCATCTTGGGCGTTGCACACAACTACACAAGTTCGTATTTCCGCGCGTAGCACAGCTGTCAAACGCGCGCGCGTCACAACAGCAGCAGCTGTCAAACGAAAACGAAAGTGTCCACCGCGAAGTATACCGTCCGCGAAAGAAAGCCCGCGAACGCAACGCACAGCACACAGCGCGAAAGATAACGGCCGCGAATTCCCGCGAAACGAAAGCGAAAGTCATTGACTACACGCAACGCGAAGAAAACCGACGTGCATGCAGAGCATCACTGCAAGCATCCCCCGGGTCAACGTACGCACTCAGCAGCGTCACCCTGTATTTTAGCGGGAAAACTGCCGCTCACTAATCCACCACTCTACACGATTTTACATCATTGTCACACAGTCACTTATTATAATATTACAGTTATTTCGGTTAATCCCACTTCTGATTGTTAGATATTAATACTTGTTCATCTCAATCACTATAAATTAATAGGGATCAAGGGAACTATCTGGGGTTGTCAGGGTGGTTGAGCTTCAAAACACACGCACACAGTTGACTTAAAATGTAAATATTTATTGTTAAAATAGGCACTTCACTGATTTAGAAAATAAGGATAAAATATATAAGAAACTTTTGGAATGACTTTAAATAGAACTAACACTCATTAACACACAGAATTTAAAATATCAAACGCACACAGCAGGTCGCACACAGCCCTGGGTAGACACACAGCAACCCCCTCTACTTGACTAACTAAAATCTATGACGTCTTATCTCTTTAAAACTAGAAAACTAAGGTTAGGTACTTTAAGAACTAGTGAACTAGGGACTACTTATTCCTAACAAGCTGAAATATTATTTTTGTTTATTTTTTGTATGTAGTTAAATATACTGCCTTAAACAAAAAAAATAGCCAAGGCTGTATTTATTTACTGTTGAGGAAAAATACTTTGGCCCTTGAAATGTTTTACTCACTTTGGACCAAAGACACACCACCAGCCAGTACCCAATCTTACAGTAATCAAAAGGCATTACATTACACGTATCGATAATCAAATATCAATAATTGGTTGAAAACGGCCCAAAAAACGTAATTCCTATTTCCCGCTTGGGCAGACACAGAAGACAAGACAAGACAAGAGACAAAGTATATTACTCGAGATTTATGTTTGGGAGCAAACTTAACCGATAGCGGGAGGCAAAAACAAAGACATCACAGACAGGACGAGGCAGCGAAAGGCATGAGATTGTATTGTTTTGAATTTCATTTGCCACATTTGAGATTCCATCTATGTCGGAACGCGCGGGAACAGTCTAGAATTTGTTATTGGTAAAATATCGATCGATAATGACATTAAATTATACCATTTTGATAATTAATAATTATCGATAATGAAAAAGTATTGATGTGCACCCCTAGTTCCAACTAAGAAATTTAGTAGGTACCAACACTCGACCTCGGCCATCCTTACAGACAACCGTCCTTGATTGTTTCATCTTATTCCATTCACAGTAGGCATACGTTAAAAAACAGATTGAATGTTTTAATTCATTGAGCAACAAAATCGATCGATGTTTTAAAAACCATAAAATATGTAAAAGTGTGATTTTAGTGAGAAATAATAACTTTGATTGAACTTTTTATCAAACAATCAGTGATTGGTAGAGCAAAGAAGAGAAAAATAAACAATAATTTCTCAAATGTATCCACACACATGAGGCTGAAGGCTAGGCTATACGCGTTTCCAAGCAAAGATAGATGGCAGCACTAAAACGCAACCTGTCGGACCGATCGGCGATAGAGGCGAGCTGCTTATGGGAGCGCTGTATATTCAGTTTTATAGGTTCAACTTGATTTTTGTTACATTTCTGATCATTTGCAAAAACATTGTTGATTATGTCATATCGTCCCATGTATTTTATTAGTAAAATTCGTAAGTTTTGGGGATCGTCTTTATTAAAAACGGGAATTTAATGGCATTTTAAATTACAACAAATAATTGAGATTATTTGATATTAGCTCGAAAAGAACAAACTACTCTGTTAAACTATTAAATACAGAAACAAGTGTATCAAATAATGTTGAATGATGAAGATCGATGATATTTTGCCATTAAATGTTGCCCACCAATACTAATAGTTTCAATAATTTACTTGATATCTAAAAATCAAAGGAGCTTCTAGCAAATTATAGCCCTACACTTGTTTTGCACGTTTTCTACATCGTTTTACAATGTAAACGCAATCGGAGTTGGCCTATATATTTATCTTCTATACACTTAGGACTTCTTTTTTTTTAAATATACATTTTATTAAAAGTAGGCCTATTGAAAAGCTGATGGCCTATTTTTATTATTGTTTTGTATGTCAACAATGGCATGCCGCGTCATTCTGCAGACAGCTTTAAAATCTTGTAGGTCATATACTTATTCTATTGTAATAATATAAATCGTATTTTTTATGATATTATGTATAATATTATGTAATAAATGAACAATGACGGTAAACGGTATATGTAGGCCTACATTAAAGGTAGAAAAGGAGTTGGGACTTGTGCATAAGCCCAAATACAATTATTATTATTTTTGTTATTGTTTTGTTATTATTTTTATTTTTATTTTACTACAATTATTATGACTTTATTTATATTAAATTATCATAATAAAACTAAAGAAGCATATCTCAATTAAAAGTGCCATAAGAAGCGAGCGATACTGTATGTGTGGGTTTACTATAGTCTGATAAGTTGTGAACATTCTTGACGGTTTGAATTTGATTTAGTATTTATCGTACCCTGTTAGCCTATATTTAGTATATAGCCTATAAATACCAATGATTTATTATGATATTACAATTAGAGCATTGTAAGGATACAAATGCCATCCTCGGTGTCTCATGGGTGCATGGGGCGTAGGTCTGAATATAGTAATATTATTCTGGTGGACATGGTCTCAAATCCCGCATATTAGAGAGCGATTTAATCATTTTGGTGCACCCCCATACTTTTGATTATCATCAATTAACAACATTTTGGGAGAGCAACGACAATGTACCTGTGATTATACATATTTATAAGTGACAAACGCGGAATGACATGTGTTCTTCAGGTAAGCACATAGCGCGCTCCTCCGACTATCACTGATCGGACAGTTGCATTTTTCGCCACCAGGTAGCAACCCCTTTGCTTGGAAACGCGTACGTATAGTAAACTAAAGAGATTTCAAAGATTTTCTGAAAATTTTGTCGCCACCGTAAAGCCGTGGAAAACCAAAATAGCCGAGCATTTATTCTGGTTAAAACTTTAAGTCACATCAACATGCTCATCCGCTTATTTATTCTCTAATGTATGTTGCAATGCACCACTCACCATGGCTGTTTGCGTTCATGTCGATGAGAGGTCGTCGCCCAGTGACATTGATGCTCTCCTTCATCTTTGAGCTAGCATTAGCGACCTTCTCGAGTACATCGAAGCGAGGCGCCATCGTCAGGCAGGAAACTGGCAGTTGTGGCGGAGTGTAGCCTGCAAAGAAGAACATAGTAACCTGTAGCTACTAGCTATACATTGTTAACGAGTGTGATTCTTGACTTCTACAGTCGCCTCGTACCTTGGAAGAACTCGTGGTTGAGGCACTGTTGCACGGTGGGCCGGCTCTTGGGGTCGGACTGCAGCATGCTGTGGATCAGCCGGCCGGCCCCCTTGGAGATCTTGACGGTGGTCGGCACGCGGTACTCGCACCGCTTGATCCGCGAGTACGTGTCCTTGAGGTTGGTGGTCTCGAAGGGGGGCTTGCCCACGAGGAGCGTGTACAGGATGCAGCCCATCGACCACACGTCCACCTCGAAGCTGTGGCCCTTCTTCAGCAGGATCTCGGGGGCGATGTAGTTGGGCGTGCCGCACAGAGTCCTGGACAGACAGATAAATAGCTTGGTTGCGTACAGGGTCTTGTTTTATTCAAACCAAGTGCACTTTTACTTCATTCGGAACTACTAACACAAAGAGCTAGGACTTGATATATTTTCTAAAATGCTTGTGGAAGTAGGTAGACCCTATTGATCACTTGTCATTGATTTACCAGTAGGCCTAAAGCAAATAAATAATGATTTTTTATTGAAATCCCACACCCTGTTTGAAAACCATTTAAACGCCGATATTAAAAGAGCAAAGTAACGATGTCGATAGGCTATTCTATTACAGGTTTGTTATTCTTAGACCTAGATATCCAGTCCCCGGCCTGTCCTTGTTACAAGTCAATATTGGAAACCAAGCATGATGAAAGGTAAATTCTGAAAGTTACTAAAAAATAGACCTACCGACCAGTTGCGTTTTAATTTTATCAATTATTCTACCGATTTCCATATTATATTTGTAATCAGTGCGTAGTACTGTTACTGTATATCAATTGAGAAATTCCCTCCATCCAATTGAATAGGCTAGTAGGTTGCACTGCAGTTAAGTAGGTACAATGACTAATAATGAGAAAAGGTTTCTCTCTAGCTACACTGATGGGGCACAGTATTGTGTTAAGGCTGCAACGGCAAGAAACACTAGCAACTTGAATCTCAGTCATAGCATAGCCTACAAGGTGAAGATAAACCATGTTTCTTACTTCTTCCTCTCTCCCTCGAACTCGACTTTAGCCGCCAGCCCAAAGTCGCCAATCTTGACTTCTAAATCATCGTTTAGAAAGAGATTTCCTAGCTTAAGATCACGGTGAATTATCCTTCTTTGATGCAGGTACAGCACTCCATTCAGAATGTGCCTCATGTAGTACCGAGCTTCTGGCTCTGTCAGCGCTTTCCGCCGTTTGTGCAATTCCATCATGGACTGAAAAAGAGAAAACGCAAAACACTTCAAATACACAAATCACAATGAGTACAAACTTGCAAAGAACTGTTGGTAACCTTTTAACAAAATAAGCTAATAAAATAACATCTTTTATAGAGGGCTTACAACCTTACAGTATAATTTTGCCATGTGGGAATTTTTTAGGCCCTGCACTATATTTGATGGCCTAAAACACATTTTGAGGTGATGAAAAGTGTTTTATTAATCATACATTACAATTAACCTAGGCCCAATGGAAAAAATAACAATTTTTATTTTATTGGAAAATTGATCTCCATTATTCACCAACTTTCAATATTAATTTTCTTTCAGGTAACTTTAGGTAGGCCCGCCTACTGGTACCGTAGTGTTTTTAACATAAATACAAGCAGGGACAAAAACGAGCCGCCAAACGATATAGGCCTACGTAAATAATTGATTTTTTTAAGAATGCAGGAGCGATCTTTAGTGGTAAATTTGTGAGATAAAAACAATGGTGACTTGTGTGCATATTGGAATTTTTAAGTAGGTACAAATAACCTAGACCTACTAATATTATTTAGTAGCCTACTATAGTATGCTGAACGGTTGTGGAATGTGGGGAATGAAAAAATAAAATAAAAATGTATAGGCAGGGCCAATCTAGGTAACCAATTTCACGGACCTCTAATGATAGCCTGATAGGTAGTTATTGAAATTCAAGATGAAACATACCCTTCGGCGACATAATTCAAGCACAATGTATACATTATTGGCGTCTTCAAAGAATCCATGGAATCCAACCACATGTTTATGTGAGAGACTACGGTGAATGGCAATTTCTTGGGTCATTTTCTCCCTCTGATTATGCTTGGCCATGATTGTTTTAGAAACAATCTTTCCCGCATAGACAGCATTAGTTTTCACGTCAATGATCTCGTAGCATTTGGCAAAACCACCCTAGAAAGAAGTAAGTTGTCTTTAATTAAAGCGAGCGAAGCGAGCGTTTCCATTTGACTCTGCCGGAAAAATTAGTCACTGTTTTTTTTTTTTTTTTTTTTTTTGTTTGTTTGTTTGTTTGTTTTTTTTTTTTTTGTATGTCTCGCGATAACGTTCGAACGGAGGCTCGGATCGAGTTGAAATTTTCACCATCCGCAAGCTTTGTTCTCGATTGAATGCCATTAGTTTTGTGGCAAAATCGTTCAAAAAGTTAAAAAGTTACATTAAAGTTAATCGAAAGTTTTTTTTCAAACTCAACGGCGACAAAATCTGAGATAGCCAAATCATTTAGAATGTCCGTCCGGTCACGAATATGTTAATTTTAATTTGATCCGATAAGTAGTGTAGATGGAAATTACATTATAACAAAAGGAACGTTGCCATGGCAACGAAAAGACGCGCTAAGTTTCTAATGCACTGCCGCCTAGAAGTTATCAAAATACTTTCGAGGAAGCAGTCTATTATTTGTCAACAAAGAGTTTAAAAATAGTTTTCCCAAGGAGTCAAGGTCCTCTAGATGGCGGTGGATTTTAAAGTAAAGATTTAAACACGGGTTTACCCAAATACCTTGGCAATAATAAATAATACTGGAAACGCGAACGTCGTAAATTTTTAAATTAAAAAAAATGTGCAATGTGGGTCTAGCTATAGCACGTGCTCGCTTATCAACGCGTCCAACTGAGCGTTTCCTAGTATTATAACAAACACAAATTGAGCTTTTGTGCCTGACAAGCTTTATAAATTTCAAATTAAGAAGGTTCATAGGATAGCCTGTTATTAATACTAGGCCGCTTCGCGATCACTTTTTTTAGTCGCGTTGATGGATGAGCTATTTTCAGTTTTTAGTACGCGTGGAATCTCTTCACTTTATCAAGTTCCATTGCAAAATCATTTTTGTTAGATTAGGATAATTTTTAATAAGTAGTAGGGCCTACTGATTGCTATGGTAATTAGAATGTAAAATATCTGGAGGCCCGAAGACTTGCCCCCCGTCTGGGCCCGGGGTAGAATTTGGCCCAGAGCATGGCTCTGCTAATCGTAAAAGGCGATTCAAGAGGAAAAGTCCACCTCGCAAACATCAGCTAGTAAGAAGGGTAGTATATATTACTCCCCACATCTAGAGGCGAGCTCTGGCAATCGTCGTCGGGGACCTTGCCCCCTTCCTTGATGACCCCTCGACGACAATGACAAGACAATGATGACCGCGACGTGAGAACCCCCTTTCCTTCCCTTACCCGTGGCTGGTTCTGACCAGCATGGGCCCCTCCTCCCCCTCCCCCTAGATTAGAGTGGTGCATTATGACCTAACGATTGACGCATCCTTAATTCAAATAAACCAAACCAAAGACTTGCTTTTTGTATGCATTGTAGGTGATTGTTGTCAAGTTTCTATACTTACTTGTTAATCATAGGGCCTAAACTTAGGCCCTAGCTATATTAAAACCTTTACGATATAGATTCTGGCTATCTTTTTCAACTTTTTCACTCAAAAGGTAGGCCCTACATTACCATAATCTTAATGTCCATGTAAAATATGAACGTTGTAGCCCCACTTGTTTTGTCAGAATCGGCCCAAATGTCACAAAAATATTGCAATACAAATAAAAAATAGATTGTAAAAATACAATGTATTCATAAGAAATATTTCTTCGATTACTAAAAAACATGGCAAGTCTAAGTTCAGAGATTTCGAAGGTCCCCTCCAATTTTCATCAAGATCGCATATGCGGTTTGCCCGGTAGAGAGCAAACAGACAAAAAAAAACACCCGAGCTAATTTTTTGGGGGGTCAGTGAAATTGAAGTCTTTGCTTCGCTCATCCAAATATTTATTACAATGTTTCTCAACCGCCGGGTCGCGACTTGGGTTTCATCTATTTAGAATTTTAGTAGTGGTATCTCTTGCTCTAAAGTCTGCACCATCCCTTTAAAAAATAAAAATAATTATGCCGTCGACTGCCATCTCAGTTCGTCACACCATGTTTGAAACCAGCCACACATGTTCGGCGGTGAAAACCTTCAAACAAGGGTAGTTTTTCGAAGACTGCAAGATGATTAACAGGGATAATGGCGATACGGCAACAAACAACTTCTCACCCTCCTAATCATTGATTTAAATCAAATGCATTTAACTTTATTTTGAGCAACAAACACTTGAGTTCTAACTGATTTAGGCAAAGTTTTCCTCACAATAAGTTTTTAATTATATTTTCTGAAATGCTTGTGAAAGTGTTTGATCATCATGTTAGGCCTATCATTAATAAAAATTTAAAAAATCACACATCCTGCTTTGAAGACTTGTGTGGCCAGAGCCGTCCTGCTGGCCGGAAATGACCACATGTGACCCATCGACTTTCTCGAAACTAAAGACCCCGATTAGTTTTACGTCATTTAAGTACAGGGGTGGGGGTGGGGGGGTGGCAGAGACAAGAGTGTATACGGGCCAGTCAGTAGCCGTTGTAATTCGGCAGTGTGTAGATGTGTCTTCAGAGTACTGTTTTAGTGTTCTGCGCAAGTGGCGCGTCTACAGCGAAACCGGTGAGGAAAGAAATTCATTGTCAACTGTCAAGTGAGCGTAGGTCGGCTGTCGGTAAGTTCAGAAGACGAGACAGAAGACAACAAAGTACAAACCACCAAAAAAGAAAGAAAAAACTTCAACCGCAAGTATAACGACTAACGAGTCTCATCTCACGTATGGGTTTATTCCGTCCGCATCGCACGCAAACCAGCCACTCGGAGATAAAAGCTTTGTTTTTAATTTTTCATTTAAAAGCCAAGGCTAAAAAACTTTCACCATTGGTGAGAATTTGGTGATGCCCTGCATTGTAGAGCCTTGAAGAGAAGTTCTTGAGGAAAGTGCTGCAAAAAAAATGGGAAGAATATCGTATCAATGTCAAAATGATACTGAGAGCCGATAAACATGATTGCCGATGGTTTACAAGAAGATATTACGTAAGGTGGCTTCTTCATCCCATTTTGCTATACAGTTGGATTAATCAACCGACGTTGCAAATAGAGCAATACTTCTTGTGTACGTGCGCTTTGTAGATTTCAAAGACAGTGAAATGAAAGAAGAATTACTTTCTACGTTCGACCTGCCTACAAACACTACAAGTGCAGAAGTATTCAGGGTTATTGACGAGTACATTCGCAGCATAGGTGTGGGAGGCCTACCGGAAAGTGCATTGGGTGACGGTGCGGCGGCAATAGGCTACTAGCAACTACGTCACAAATCGAGGGGAATGAGGGGTATTCTCCGCTTAGAGCCCAACTGATGGACAAGCAACCATCGTTTCGCAAGTGGACGCCTGCTGAACGTCGCACAACTTATCGCGCTCCAACTTTTACCCTATTCATTATTGGGAAAAAACTTTAAGAGGAATAATATTAGCAAATATATCATTCCTTCTAAAAGCGATTATTTTGAATTTTTAGACATACGTTAACGTGTTATATCGATGTTCGTATTGAAATAACATTTAAGACTTCTTCTTGTTTTTTTATGAAATTAAATAAAACAACTTCAATTGACAAAAATCTAGTGATCAGATTTTGACAAGACCTCTTTCAAAAAATTCATCGGACTGTTTAGACTCGAAATAAATAAACTTTCTAGATAGAAAGTGCACAGAACGAAAATTTATAGCATAGGGTAATATGCATGGTATGTGTTTTCATCTAAAATACGCGCTTTTGACGTGCGGATGAGCCGTGAAAAACTGCACGCTATGGCATGCTGTAAAATTTCGTTTCAGTGCTTTTTCTATCGAGAAAGTTAACTTATTTCTTGTCTTATTAGTTGGATGCATATTTAGAGAGAATTCTTGTTGAAATCTGATCAGTAGTTTTTTATCAATTGAAGTTGAGAAGACAAAGTTGTTGATAATTTTGTCATTTATAATGCGTAACTTCTTATAACAAGCTAGCAGTTCTGTTAAAAAATTCGAGATAATTGCCATTAAAAGAAATGATAATATGTTTGCTAAATATTATTTCTCTTAAGTTTTGTCCAAATAATGAATAGGATAAAAGTTAGAGCGTGATCTTTGTTGAGCCGTTTGTTAGGCAAAGTAAAGAATTGCACATTTATATAGATTAATTGTGGTTTATTGTATGAAAATGTTACAACGTTTTCTGCACGTCAAGTGTGCTCACAGAAACAGGAAGAGAGGGGGGATACAACGGAAATGGGAAGTTACAAACAAAGAATATACATCAAGGTGGCGGTGGAATATATACCGGCAAAATTCAAAAAGACATTAGGTTATAAAACACAAATAAATGTAACACCCTCACTTAATCTAATGACTTTTAAACATTTAAGTGACAACACAAGTTTAGGCATTTAGACCTATTCCTTTAACGCAACTGAGTGTCTTATCTTTTGACAGAGCTTTTGTAAGTATGTCTGCTGGCATTTTTTCCCCTGCCATGTACTTTACAATTACTTCACCCTGTTCAGCCAACTCTCTAACATAATGATATTTGACTGCAACATGTTTAGTTCTATTATGAAAAACAGGGTTTTCAACAAGTTTACCAGCACTCTGGTTATCATTAAAAATTGTTACCGTCCCTAAATCCTTTGCAATTCTGATATTAATCCTTTTATGAAAGCAATATCTTTACATGCTTCACAAATTTGCAATATATTCAGCTTCGGTTGAACTAAGTGCTACAGATTTTTGTTTCTTAGCAAACCCAGCTTACTGGTCCATCATTGTATGTTAAAATACAACCAGAATATGAGTGGCCGTCAATTACACAGTTTCCACGCCCCTGCATCTGCATATGCAACAAGTTTACCTTCTCCTTTAGTAAAACATAAACAAAAATCTAGTGTTCCCTTTAAGTATCTTAGAACACGCTTCACTGCTTGAAAATGCTTCGTTCCATGACAGTTATTAAATTGACTTAAATAACTAATTAAAAAAACTTATGTCAGGTCTTGTGCACACAGAAAGATACATTAACGCACCAATTATTTGTTGGTATTCACCATTCTTTTTACCGTCAACTTCTTTCTCAAGTTTTAAGTTTGCCTCCATCGGGATCCTACAGCCTTACAACCCCCATACCAAATCTAGCAAGAACTTCTTCTGCATACTTTGATTGATTTAGTTTGATTGTACCAGATTTTCTATCTCTGATCACCTTCATCCCCAAACATTCCTGCAATTCTCCTAGGTCCTTCATTTTGAAGCTGTGGCTGATTTGTTTTTTGAGTTCCTCAGTTTCTGACTTGTTATTAGAGAAAATGAAAAAATCATCAACATGAAGGCCTATTACAATGAGATTGGAATCCTGCTTCCTAACATACACACATGGATCATATTTTGATTTGACAAAATTAAGTTTCAACAAGAAAGATTAATTTTAGCATTCCATGAACGTGCCGCCTGTTTAAGGCCATATATAGCCTTCTTTAGCTTACACACTTTATTTTCATAGCCTAGCTTAAGGAATTTTTCTGGCTGTTCCATATAGATTTCCTCATTAAACTCACCATTCAAAAAAGCTGTGGTGATATCTACATGATCCATTTCAAGATCTAATTTTGCAGCTAGTCCGAACAAAATACGTATCGATGTTAATCGAATTACAGGTGCAAAGGTATCCAAGAAATCTTCACCATATTTCTGAGAAAAAGCCCTGGCAACAAGCCTTGCCTTATGGCGTACAGAGCCATCTGTGCTAACCTTTTTTTTAAAAAAACCATTTACATTTGACAACATTTTTATTAGTTGGACGGTCAACTAATTCCCAGGTTTCATTATTGGTTAAAGCATGCATTTCCTCATTCATAGCTTGTTTCCATAGATCTTTATCAGTACGCTCTAGAGCATCATTTACACATTGAGGATCTTGTTGTTTATTACAACAAGATTATGGTTATCATTTTGAATTAAGAAGAAAAAACCTGCATATTCAAAGTCTTCGTCCTTTAAAGGTTTTCTATGTCTAGTCGGGTATCTATTTCCGAATAGAATTGGCTGCACAGGTTCCAAATCAAAACCTCTAAATTCCTCGACATCCACTATTTTCCTCATACTATCATTTGAAACATCACTAGAATTATCATTGTAAGATAATCTTTCCAAGTCATTTGCATTATCATCATCAGTCGATGGGAATTGCACCCTGCTGTTTGGATCTGTATGTTGGTAACAGGTTCAACTTCAGAGTTATGCTTACTGTCTGATTTTGATATTACATTTCCTGCAGCTGACTCTATGATTACAATATCACGAGCAAAATCAAGGTTTTAGGATTGTCTGCGCGTACCAGACGAAAACCCTTAGTAGTTTCGCCATACCCTACAAGGATGCATTCAACCGATTTTTTGTCCAGTTTTCTACGTTTTTCATCCGGAATATGAACTTGCGCTTTACTACCAAAAATTCGAAGGTGCGACACATCTATCTTTTCACCAGTCCATACTTCCTCAGGAACAGCATTCTTTATTGCCGGAGTTGGACATCTATTCTTTATGTAAATAGAAGTGTGCATGGCCTCAGCCCAAAACTTCTTTTTTAAACCTGAATCAAATAGCATGCATCTAACACGCTCCATAAGAGTACGATTCGTGCGTTCCACTACTCCATTTTGTTGGGGAGTATGAGGGATAGTTTTTTGATGGACAATACCATTATTTTTTAAGTAATTTTCAACTCATTACTGGTAAATTCCCCACCGTTATCGGTACGAATCACCTTTATAGACTTACCTGTATGCTTCTCGGTCATTGCTTTAAACTCTACAAATTTGGAGAAAGCTTCACTTTTTTCCTTTAGCATATAACCGAAAGTTTTACGACTGTAGTCGTCTAAAAAATATTAGACAATATCTAGAGCCGGACCAAGAGGGTTCTCCATGGGACCCATTATGTCACCATGAATTAGTTCAAGCAAATCTTTTGCTCTTTTCCCCCCAGACTTTGGGAACTTGGTCACAGTCTGCTTACCTTCTAAACATACTGTACATGGATCTAAACATTCATTATCAAACATTATCCCTTTTACAAGGCCTTGCTTGAGTGAGTTTAATCCCTTACGATTTAAGTGGCCTAATCGCCGATGCCATAATTCATGATCAGAAATAGGCTTACTTACTGCCAAAGCCCTCACTTGCTCCCGTATTGTGTTCACTTTGATCTAATGTATAGATACCTCCTTTGAGAGTTCCAGTGAGTTCAGGTGCAACATCTAACGATATGAGATGTTCATCATACACCTTACACCCATGTTTATCAAATGTCACAACATTCCTTTTTCAGTTATTTTTGAAACAGATAAAGATTTGTTGCCAAGTTAGGTACATGAATAACATTTTTAACAATCTTAGGAACTATTTCCTCGGAATCGGAACACTTAAAGTTCGTGAGTATGTCGCCAACACCATTTGACGATATTTTACTGTTATCGGCAACAGTAAAGTAATATCCTGATTGTGATAGGAAAAATCAGTCATCATTCTTTAATTGGAGACATGTGATGTGACATGTCGCTCCCGAATCTAATAACCCAAGATTCCTTTGACACGGAGGTCAGAAATGCTGAAACTGATAGCATAGTAGTAGGCTTATTTTTTGAAGCACCACTATTATTGCTACCACTAGTACCAGAATTATTTTTATTTCATTGGCTAGTATTATCATTAGTCTTAGAATTAGATGGCTGACGTTACCTTCGTTTAGCGGAATCAGGACGTTTATGTCCTTCCTCATTACATTCGTAACATACTAGGGCCTACTTTATTAACAGTACCTGTAGGATTAGGCCTAGGCCCACTATTCACATTTTTCCTCCAAGGTTTTTTCTTAGTAGTAGCACCATGAGACATCTATGCAGTCGAATTTTCATCGTGACCCTTTAGTACTCTGCGGGAACTTTCTTCAAGAAGAGCGATCTTGACTTCTTCGGAAGGCGGAGTCTTCTTTTTGTCCCGTGTCAACATCATGATGAGCGTTTCATAGGACTCGTCAACACCGTTCATGAGCACAAATGAAGATATTTGTCCTCGATGGTCTCACCCATATCAATTAATTTTCGATGAATTGTGATGACACTGTTCACAAATTCTTCCATTGCCGAAAATTGGGACTGACGACTGTTAAATAACCGTCTAGTCAGGTCAAAAACGTGACTCATACTTGACCCTTCATAAGCAGATTGTAGGCTATCCCATGCCATCTTGGATGAAGTCGCAGTTTGGACATGAACATAACAAGTGGATTGGACAGTCAGGCATATTTTGGCTAGTGCCTGTGCGTCCCTATCCTTGTTCTTGTCCGTTATAGGTTCACTGCCATCCACGAGATTCCATAGGCTCTCGAGCATTAGGCTCATTTTCATAGCAAATTTCCATGTTGAGTAATTTATTTGACCCTCTAGTTTCTCGATGGTAGGTACATGCGAAGAAACTGCTGGAAACGACATGTTTACGGTCGATTTCGCTACGAAAACTAACCTCACTTATGAATTCACAATCAAACTATCACAATTTACGAAGATAAAACGATTGTAGAACATGATATCTTACGTTAGTTTGCGTGTCTGTGCCCATAACCTGTTAGGCAAAGTAAAGAATTGCACATTTATATAGATTAATTGTGGTTTATTGTATGAAAATGTTACAACGTTTTCTGCACGTCAAGTGTGCTCACAGAAACAGGAAGAGAGGGGGGATACAACGGAAATGGGAAGTTACAAACAAAGAATATACATCAAGGTGGCGGTGGAATATATACCGGCAAAATTCAAAAAGACATTAGGTTATAAAACACAAAAAATGTAACACCGTTCACAAGGCGTCAACTTGCGAAATGAGAATGCTTGTCCATCAGTTTGATTCGCGGCCACTTGCCGGCGAGCTGTGACGTCACGTGAGGCTTCCCTATGACAGGAGGACACATTGTTCCATACACAGACAGGTAGATGCTGGTTAGCAAGAAGGTGTCACCCAAGTTGAATGAAGTGTTGAACCAATCTGTGAAAATACTAAATATACCTAGACAATTTCATCCGGGCTAGTGCACTCAATTCTTGTTTGTTCGAAGTCATGTGGGATGAAATGGGCTCAAACCTTTTACTTCGCGCTGAAGTGAGGTGGCTTTACCGCGAGAAAGTTTTAAATAGTAACCCGATTGTTTGAATTGAATTAAGAAATGAAGTGGAAATATTCTTGAGACAAAAAAGTCGCCCATGTTCTAGACCAAATAGGCCTAAGCAAGGTAGATTGGAAATCGAAGCTTGCATACATTAGGGATGGGACGTTTAAACGTTTAGTGGACGGTTAGAGATTATTAAATTGGCATTACGTTTAGTACCGTACGTAACAATTTTTTTTAAATTGGGCCACCTACCGTTAACCTAAATTAAATAATTTTTTGTTGTCACTTTTGGAGCTTACACAAACACGGGCTAACAAATATGGCTGATCATTTTCTAAAAGTGCTAAATTTTGGTGGAGGTGCCGGGTCCCGTATTAAGACATCTTGTTTGTTACACATGGTGGAAGTGCCAAGTCATTAGGCCCTAAATGCGAGGGTGAGAATAAAACTGTTGTTAATTATTGATCGGCCGGTCATAGGCCTAAGTACAAAATTATGATTTTTGTTGTAAAACATAGGCCTCTGCCTAGGCCTACCTATTTTTTTTAAAATTTTTTTTTTAGTAAATAGGGCTTAAAACGTTCAAACGAGATAATTTCAATGGGTTAAATTAAACGCTTTTTCACTTCGCTAGCATAGGCCTAGGCCTACATGGTTGATATTGTCGGCCATTTTAACGATTTGAACACTGGGTTATATAGGGCACAATGATGAGTGATAAGTGTTCAAAATGGCTGATAAGATTGAAGGCTTTAACAGGATTACTTCCAACTTTTCCCGCCCAATTCTGGAAATTTGCGCTCTTGCGGGGAGCGGGAAGGGAGGGAGATAGGCGTGAACAACTTAACAAATTTAGTCATCCCCACCGCAACAAAACATGGCGTATCGCAATGCAAAGAGGGGTAATGCACCGACAAAGTAGCCAGCGCCTGATTTATTGCGCGCCCGGCTCACTCGCGACTATAACACTGTCAAGGTCAACTTCCATTGCTGGCATGGGAATAGGATATTAGTCACTCAACGCTGGCATCGATAAATGCGAATATAAATATCCAGTTGTAATCCTTATCCGAAAGTTTTTTCTGGTGTATGGTAATGAATAACATTGCAAAACAATTTATAATTTTAATATTTTACACAGCAGGCATATGCTACCAAAATTGGTGTTTCTCCCGTGATAATGAAATACCCAATTTCATTTGGATTGAAACAAAACAATGTAAGTACTATTTTCAAAATATAAACTCTAGTCCTAAACACTAATCGTCTCAATACAATACTGAGCATAGCAAGCGAGTAGTATCAAGCTATACTCTTTGTTATATTATACATAGTGCATATTATTTTTTCGGTATATCTAAACTAATCGCGTTTGCGATTCAAACTCATGTCTCTTAGTTTCATGCTGACCTTCGCCCTATATCGTCATAAACCAAGGCAGCAAGATTTTTGATGTGTAGTGTTCTATCGCATACAGAGGCGGAGGTTCTTGGTTCGTACCCTATTCGGGTAAAGCTAGTTTGAATTGTTTCACTTGAAAACTCGTTTAATTGAATTGAAGTACTTCAATTCAATTAAACGAGTTATTACACAATCACTGTTTGGGATAAAAGTCAGTGGCGTCAACAACCACCAGAGACGTTTTTGTAATACTGTCCATGTTCCATATTACTCTTGACTGTTTATGACGATTACCCGATTTACGATTTAACAATTTTCAAAAACAGGCTGTGGTTTCGCGAACGTGTTACGTTTCTTGAAAGTATGAGATGTTGTTTTTATTACACTCGTTCGTTATTAATATGGATAGGTAAAGTAGCCTACTTTGTAAACATCTACGAGTGGATTTTATTGATATAGAAACACCGCACGAACAAATAACCACAGCCATACATTAAAATCATTTCAACAAACTTCCTCGCGTCTGATGAAGAGAGCCTCTTGAAAATGTGCACACTTTTTCGGTAGGCCTAAGTGTTTTTATTTAATATATCTTGCGGTCCAAACATCTTTTTTTGGATCGTGTATTTATAGCCTATATTTAATTAATGTGTATCGTTTTCAGATATGAAGTGAATTTAATTTCTTTTAGAGCAAGGCACTTACACTCAAATGTGTATTGTGTGGCTCGTTGGTATTATGGTTAGCGTCTCTGCTTCCAATGCAGAAGATACATGGTTCGATTCCCGTTAAGTCAGAAGGTTTTAACTGCTGATTTAGCATTAGTTATTGTCCTAGGAATTTGTAAACGGTGACTTTGGAGCCGTCCTGGCAGCGAGGCACATAATAAATTTTAAAGTTGTTCTGAATCGGCCTTGTTGATTCTGGCGTTGACCCACGGGTGTTCGCACTGTCCATACCCCTGATTGCTATATTTATTATTAAAAAATATAGATCTTTGGTTGGTTATCGCTCACTCGTCGATTGCGTCGGGGCCTACAGGGTTGGATTGGTCGCTTTGGTTAACTGTCCCCCACTGAAAATCAGTTATATGACTGAATGGGAAGACAAAATATGAATTATTTATTCGTTTTTTATATTCTACGCTCACTTCCATGCAAAATATAGCCCTATCTCAGAAACGATATTCCTCGTAAAGAAAGTTATTTTTACACATAACAAAGATTTTAGAACGTATTTTCACATAAGGATTGACACATTCGACAGAAATATTAATAGTAAATAAATTATACCGGAAACACAAGATAAAAACCAATAAAAAAAGGTTTATGGTCATTTGAGACTCCGGATACATATAAAATACATTGCAAAAATCGCAAACAAATACACGGGAAAAAATCCCAAAAATATCGTAGTTTATATTATAATGCGTCACACACAGGCATGTGTTACACTCGTGAGTTAGGATTATTACACATTATTTACGTAGACTTGGAGAATTCTTATTTACACATATGCACATATAGAATGAGGTACATTGAGTTCAACTATGTACATTCACGTACACTCGCGACGAAATACGTTAGTAATGTGATGTAGTAGTAAAGCAAATAAACGCAGGGCACAATAATTAGCGTCGCGACGCGTCCACTGGTCACTAGTATCACAGTCTCCTCACTAGCGTCAATATATTTTGTTTTTAATGGTAGAAAACTAAAATGTAAATGTGATCATGTTCACGTTTCATTTGTTTTGTTTCTTGAATTCTTCGGCCACACTTTGCAAGTGGCATTCACACGTAATGAAGAGATTTGATCTGCATTGTAAAACTACGATGATAGGTTTTCTACTTAGACGATTTTGTCTTGGATTTCGATTGTTGACAAACAGTTTTTGCCAAATTAAAGTAAAATGGAAATCACTAATGAAGTATAAGGTTTCAAGGTTAATCGAGACGATTGCAGTTGCATTGGCAGAATAACAATCCAAAAGGTGTGGGGAATTAAAATTATTATTCAATATAATGCATATTTTTAGTAATCATAATAACTCAATACATTTTTATAACTTACCCAAGCAAATACCAATTATTTGTATACTACCCGGAACAATATTAAAACGTAAATATTTAAATAAAAAATTAATGATCTGAACAATTCTTGGAACCTCATGGTGCATAAGCGATAATGTAATTTTATATAAAAAAAAAAATCCCACGTCCCACCCGCAGGAAAAAATGGTCTATGTACGAGAAATAAGAATGTAATTATATCAAGAGAAAACAACAGAATGAATTATGCATGAGGATGTTTCTTCCCTAGTTCGTAAAGTATGTTATAGAACTGCAATTGAGACGCTCAGCGTGGTGTTTAAATTGTGCCCAAGCCTCTATGCATGATATAATTATCATTCTGGTAATCAAAACAATTGTTACAATAAAGGATTAAAAAAAACATAATTGCACAAAACGAGAGTCTTCCCACCCCTGTAAAAGATGTTATTTCAGTGACGGACTTCAATTATTAAAGAGATCCGAACAGACGACGCCATCGATTGGCGAAATAATCGGACATTTGAAATCGTGGGTTCACAGATTACCATGAGTCATCCGCGGATGAGTCAGCATAGGCATAACTACTTCGGAACAACCATTTACAACTTCTTGTGTGCTTCGTTGCTAGGACGGTTTCAAAGCCACACTCTCAGTGGATGTAATGCGATACCTTTCCCATGGATTATGGGTTGATTCAAGCCGGGAATCGAACCAGCGACGTTCTGCTATAGAAGCAGGAACGCTATCCTTTGGACCAACAAGCCACAAGCATTATTTGGCAGACTTGCTTGCCCCCAGAGTAATGAAATTAAATATTCTGTTATAATAGTTCAATCGTTACGTAGTGCATAGGTGATGTCTGTCCTATGGATATGACCCCGGGTTCGAATCCTGTCGAGACCGGCAATCCTGAATGAAGGTTTTTTCCGAGCTTTCCCTCAGTCGCTAATGCAAATGTAAGGGATTGACTCCTCTTAATTCCCTCGTACATCACTTCACAATTGTCCTATTCGCAATATATCTAGTTAGTCACCTGAAGAGGGTCACACCGGTTAAATCTAATGTGTATAACCTACAGCGGGCATCCTACAAAAATGTATTTATTTATGGATATGACAGGTCGAAAGGCCCGACTACCGTGCGTTAGCAAACGATGTTATTTTCTTTATCGTGCTGAAAGAACGCTAAACGATATCTAAAAAATAGAATAAAGGTTCGGTTTGGTACTATAATATAATTACATTGACTAATCGTAGACAATATTTGCTTAGTTTCTTACAACGCGGGTAATTATGAAGATTGGTTGAATGGGAACACTACAAACCATGCATTGCGGAGAATCAAAATTAAAGTCTACTAATTAAAGAACGCGATACACATGTTATTTAAGCAGTCTCAAATTCTGATGTCGTCCGCGGTCGCAGTCTCGCACATAGGGACGCTGGCGAATTACACTAGCAGGACGCGGATTCGAATCCCTCACAAGGCATAGGTTATCTGTAATTGTTCTTCACTCTCGTCTATCACCACTCAAAGTCCGAATAGCATGATGGCAATAAAAAGTGACGTTTGAACAACAATAATCATCATCATTAATTTCTGATAGCGAATATTATAAATCTTACAAGTTCCAACGATGTAAACAGCTGCAAGCAAACCTCAATATAGCAGATTGTGTTTATGTAATCTGATGACAAGCACATCCGGTGTCTAGATCTAACCCACTTTACCTCCCCTACTTGCTTCGAGGCAGAGACGATCTGATTTCGCTAGGGAGCGCCACCAAGTGGAGCCAAAATTGTGCTTTGTAAGGTGTTCGTACTTTTCGTCCTACGTCCACATTTTTCGAGCGAAAAAAATTAGTTTTTTTTTGCATATTTAAAACAGTAATGTGAATCTTCACGTTGGCCGATTTTTCAATTTCGCTCCCTTTTGGTCACATTAAGTCAGTAAACTTTGACCGGAAATGATCATTTTTCGATATTTTCTATGGACTTTGAGAATTCGCGGGGAAAAATCTATGGCTTTAATGGGAAAAAGGCCAACGTGCTAGGATTACAAATTTAGTTAGGCCTACCTTTCAGGTGAAAAAACAGAATCAAAATATATTGATTTTCCTGCCCGTGGTTCGAAAAGTACGAAAGTAGGCCTACTGCACATGACGCGCTCAACTTGGTGTTTGAATCGCACCCAAGCCTCTTAAGAAAAAAATACAGTTGTGGAAGAAAAGCAAGAGGGCCCAATATAAAAACCGACAAAATGAAATGTTCATGTTTTTTTCCAAAATATGGAAAGTTGATAAGATTGATACAAAGATATATATCTGAACTCAAACAAAACCACCTGGATTTGTTGGGAACATATTTTGAAGAAATTTTCCAATGGAAGATGTTCGTATCGGCCCCCGAAGAATGATTGATAGAAAATTTGGAAATTCTAGGTAGGACCTAGGAGACTTTAGGCCTTAAGCCACTGCCAAACAATCAAACATAGTTGCCCAACTTTGTAGCTGTGAATACTGAGTTGGTGTGCATTTGATAACATGCATATTGCCGACTGCCCGCCAAACGGTCAAGTTGAGTTGTGTTGTGCAACACCCCAAAAATGTTCAAAATTCTGAACTAGGCCTACTTGGCAATAAAAGTTAGGTATAGCAACTTCCTATCAGATCTCTTCAAAGTATCACGTGATCACGATCGTTGATATCCAATCACAACGGAAGGTGTCACCATGTTTCTCTTATTTTGCTGCTCGTGTCATGTATTGGGGATAGCATTAAAGCTGGGCAATGGTAATTGGGCAACTTTGTTGATCGTTTGGCAGCCGCTAAAAGGCCCCAAGGGGCAAACTACTACCAACAATGACTGAATAGTGTAGGCCTACCCAAGTCTTCTTCTTCTCTTTTGCCCACATTGACATATCTATGTCATCATGTGTCTTGACAACCAGTAAAGATAGGACTCCTGTTCCCTCCTGTCAATACCCCCCTGGCATTTCCCCATAGTGTCCTTTCAATGTAGCGCATCTAAATAGATGTTGTCTGTCCTGTGTTCCATCACCACAGAGCCTACACATGCTGCTCTCCATCACACCTATTCTATGCAAGCGCTTTGCTAGCAAGTCATGGCCGGTATCTAGTCTAAACTGTGCTGTTGTAGTTCTTCTCCTATATAATGGTTTGTCCTAGCCTATCATTTCTTCCTTTCCTTGTATTAACTAGCTCGCTCCACATTTTGTTCTTGCCTTTCTCCTTCCATGCTTTCTTTACCTCCGAGTTGCTGGCTGATTTCAAATGTGATTTAGCTGATCTGTATGAAGTAGGCCTACCCAAGTAAAGACGTGGAACAGCGAGGAGACTTGAATACCTACAGTGGAAAAGGTAAGGGAAGATTGTGTTTGAAAAAAGACAGACGCAAAATAATGCAACATGCACCTGCTATTCAGGTCAGAAACGATTAAAATTGGGGTGGGATGAGGGTCGTTAACAAGAGTGTGAGGTGCAGGCCGTGCTGAGATTGGCTTCCCTCTCCCTCGCTGCCCGCCAAGGCCCAGTTTTTTAAAATGAACCGGGCAGATAAACTCCACCCACACAGTTAGGTGATATAGGCTATCTGGTGTGGTTCCTTTTAAAAGTGACAGGAAGTATAGCCTATGTAAGGTGGTATCGTCGATGACCGTCGACTATCGTAGTGCATAATTATTTGTACGTCTGACCGTACGATTATCCTACATTCCGAAGAAAAATTGTAGAAGAAAAAACAAAGATGGGGGGGGGACAAGGAAGGAAGAAGCATAGCAGGAGACCTACAGGCAGGATAAAAGGG